>CATIWQ010347202.1:0-54114 GCA_949673415.1 Euphorbia schlechtendalii | reverse complement strand
TTTCTTTTTTTATTAATTAATTTTTATTTTAAAATAATAAAATATTATATATATATATATATATATATATATATATATATATATATATATATATATATATATATATATTATATATATATATATATATTTATTTATATACATATACAAGTAACCCAATTAAATTATTTTGGACCCTTAAAAATATTATAAGCCTTTAAATATTTATTTAGGGTCCCAAGCATTATTTTTAACGATGAGAACTCACATTTGAAGATCGTCTTACGGTCAAAAATCGTGTGATTCAATGATAAATATTCTGAAAAACCGTCATCACTGAACGCGCGAGCTGGTACAAAATCCCGTGCTCACACATACCATATTACATATTAAACAGGTAAAAAAGGAAATAAACCAGCAAATGCCACTAACCAAAAAGATAACATAGGGATACTCTCTTTATCTTTTACTATAAAAGATAGGATTTTAATTTTACAAAGGATAAGAATCCTTATCTTATAGAGATTAAATTTCTAATCTATTATGGATACTGGTGATGTGGCTTCTTCTGTTACACATGTTGATCCTTCATGTGTTCCATAGACGTCACACGAGTGTCCTACATAATACTTATTTTTCTAGCTGAGAAATATTTTTGTCTCTTTGTCTAAGTGGGGGATGTTTAGTGTCAGGAATTGTTTTTTGTATGCATACAGTGCCTCTTGCATTGCTGGATCCCTACTTGTTTGGAGTAAGATATTACTAACCAATAATTGATCACAAGGTTTTGGCTCTATTTATTTTGAGGGCTTATATTCTATAATGATGCTAAAAACCTTGTTCCCAACTTTTCTACTAATAAGATAAAAGTTCAAAATACGAATAGGTGTTGTTAATACCACTTATCAAAATAGAAAAATGGTGACCACTGCAAGTATACATTTTTTTTATGTAGTTTTAAAAGATACTGATCCCACAGGGAATGAATTCAATTCTAAAGACCAACTAGAGTTACGGGGTAAACGGAAATAGATAATTTTTATTGTTGTTGGGTTGGTTGGAATATGATGGTAAATAAATAGATAAATGTATAAATAGATTAGAGTAGAAGAAATCGGTATAGATTATCCCTACGAACAAGTGTAGCAAAGAAAACATGCAAAATCATCAAAGATATTACGTATACTAGACTACTTTAACATATTTGGTTCTAGACACTCAGATATTCAATTAGTCACCGCAGAGCAACACATGAAATAACTTTTCTAAATCTAGTGCAAACGAATTAAGATGATTATATAAACCTGGATAACAATAGTACTATACTTAGTACGGGTCGCTTTCAAATAACCATATTTAGCAAGTTACCATTCCAAAAATGTTAGCGCACTAAACAGCGTTATAATCACAGATCCAGTGACTATACACAATCTTGTTAACCCAAAAATCACTCTTAAAGTTAACTCAAAAGCATATAACTTGATTAATATAAAAGAATCAACACGAAATACACAATATGACACATAGACATATCATAAACTTCGAAATAGAAAGTATAAGTAGAAAATAAAGCAAAGTTGTAAGGTATGCAAGTGAAAGCTAAAGTTAACTAAACCGTATCCACTCTTTAATGGGAGTCGTCAATTCCCACAATTCCTGCATTTGCTTTGAATTCTGTCTCGGCTCGTACAGAACCTCCGCTAGGATGCTATTCTTTATGAATATTGAATAAACGAATATTGAAGAACGAAAACTTTTATTGATAAGTGATTTGCAATTACACTTATACAATAATCGCTCGAATATGTAGAGAAATCTAGTGATCGAAATAAGGTTCGAATCACTTATACATTTTCTCACTAACTTAGAACGAAGCGAAATATACACGATTTTCTCTCTAAAATTATGTATGCACGTATACCACACTACACACCATATACCATATGCCACACCACAACATAACATGAAATTATGGAGTTTTGAGCCCTATTTATAGAGTACGAAGGGTTGCATCCGTTTAGACGAAGGGTCGTGTCCATTAGCGAAGAGTTACACTGCTTCATTGTGATTGGTTGAATTGGTTTGATCTCATCTATAATAGAAAGGCACCTTTTCATGATTGGTTGAATTCTAAAAGGTGTCTTTTCGCCTAACAGTTGATGGCGGTTGATCGTTCTTATTCGGAGGTTGAAAGAAGAGAAGAGTTGATGAAAAATCATCAAGGTCGCAACTACGTATGTATGTCGCGACCGTGAATACTTGGTTGGCAACTTTCTGTTGTGAAGGTTAACAAGTCGCGATCGCAATATATGTGTCACGATCGTGAGATGCCTTTTTCACATGATTCCTCTTTGCGATTTCTACCGATCTTTGACATCTTCGATCATTTGCCAATTCCTTAAGTTCGACGCATCTTTTTACATCTTTTTCACTCTTTTTGCATAGATTTCCAATTTTAATCATTTTACTTCCAAGATTTATCTAGTACGTGCATTTGCATAAAACACAACTACATACCACGTGAAATCTTTTATATGAAGTATAAAATGACTTAAACCATAATGTTTAATGATTGAAAATATCATGATTATAAGTGTAAATATACACTTATCAATAATCAAATTTGTAATTCATTTTTATAAATCTTGATAAATTTTATAATTTTCTTAATATTCTACAAAAAGTGTTTGATTCCATAATTGTCTTTCTTCCCTTGTGGTAGGAATTTTTGTTGGTTCTATCTAAGGATATGATCCATTGGCTATTCCCATTTGAATATATGCATAAGATAGAGTTAATTCTTGCCCTTCATCTTAAAATATAGGAATGTTGAGAAGGATCATCATCTCCTCTGTATATTTCTTGAAGTATTGAGAAACAAATTTTCTGAATTTTTCTGGAAAATACTTCAAAATTTCTAATTTTTTAGATATATAGTGTTTAATAAACTATGGGTGGCTAATTCATATGTATCACGAGGATCGGCCTCTGGTAATGACACCATTTTTGTTTTCATCTGTGCTTTTGTTGTTGGATACAAATTTTTATTCTTATCAATATCTCCATAATTCTGGATTAGTTGAGATCATTTGTAATACTTTGTTAATGTAGTTCCCTTCATTTCTTTTATTTCTGATGCGGTTTTGATTTGGGCTATTATTGGAATTTAACCCAAAACAATTTTTTGTGTCAGGTTGTTTATTAGAAATTTTTTTTTTCTTTATATATTCCATAAGTAGTACTGGTTTCTCCCAGAGCTGCTTTTGCTACTTCTAAAGATAGATATTTTTTTATGAATAATACTAGATTTTCCTTGAATGAATATTTCGGCTTTGGCCTATTCATCGTAGAATCACATAATAGGGCTTATCTTTAGATAACTGAGGTAATCCAACAATGATATCAGCTGGAGTAATTAATACTTTGTTATCTTTGTCATTTGATGACTCAGATTGACTAATGCTCCCTTTGTTGTTAGAAGTTGATGTTTCAGCTACTGGAATAGGATGTTCAATTTCAGAATTTGATAATCCTTTTATTAATGCAAGAGTAGATTCAAGCTCCTTTATTTCTACTTTGAGTTTTTCTACATTTGATAATGTTTGCTCCAATTGATTATTCTTTTATTTTAATTGATTGGAAATGACTGTTATGGCTGACTCCATATTCTGGTCAAGGTGTCTGCTTCGTAGTTTTCTGCAGACTTTATTAATACAACCCGAAGTTCATAATAAGATCATTTTAATTACCAACGAATTAACCTTCCTTGATTATAATTAGTGTTAATTCTATTACGAATAAATGTAGTGACATATTTACTATCGGTTTTAACAATGAATGATTTTGGGAGTAATTCTATTTTCCATTTTCATACTATATTTAAAAGAGCAATTGTTTCTCTTTCATGAGTAGTATATCTCTTTTGAGTATCTGTAAATGTTCCTAATATATATTTTGCTATTTTTTCTAAAGATACAAATTGCTTTATTTTGAATAATGTTGTTAGGATAGATATGGATTATTCTATTAATTCTTTACCCTTTTCTTGTTTGTAGGTTTGTAAGATTTCGAAGGGTATGGTTGTCATTACTACTACTTAGTATTCTCCACTAGCATCAGTAGAGATGATTAATAAATCTTTTTCTTTTTGGTTATATAGGGATGGCAAATTTTGACAACTCTTTTTTATTGCTATTACATTCTTAATATCTTTAGCATTCCATGACCATTTAATTTTATCTGATAATTTTCTTTGTAATTCTCTTCTTAACTGAGCTAAATTCTTTAAGAAACCTTGATCACTAATATAGTTAACATTGTCTAAAAATCTTTGCAATTGTATTTTCTCTGTTATTTGATATGGGAATTGATTTAACTTTTCTACTATATGAGGTTGTAATTTTAATTCTCCATTTGATATTGTTAATCCTAAAAAATCTATTTCCTTTTTTTGCAATGATAGCTATAGGTTTAGATAGAATTATTCTTTTTTCTCTATATATATCTATTACTTTAATAACTGATTTTAAATGATTTTTTTTCATGCTATAAATATTATAATATCATCAATATATACCGAACATATATCTTCTAATCCTTTTAATTGTCAGGTCATAAACTCTTGAAATATTCTTGGAGCTTGTTTTAGTCCTAACGGTAAACTATTATATTCATAGTGGTTATTAGGTGAAAAAATGAAGGTTGTTAATGGTTTTGTGTTTTCATGTAATTGTAATTGCCAATAGGCTGATTTAACATCTAATGTTGAGAACCAATTTTTTCCTTGTAATCTATTCATAACATGGTCTTTCCTTGGTAATCCTTTTGGTGTTCCAATAGTTGCTTCATTCATTTTTTTATAATTAATAACTATTCTTCTCTTACGTTTTTTTCTTCAGCATGATTTTCTACATAAAAGGCTGGTGTACTGTGTGGGCTATTACTAAGTCTAATTACTCCCTTTTTGAGTAGTTCTTCCATATCTTTTTTGAATTCTTCTACATCTCTTTTAGTGTAAGGTATATTATTTGGACATTATATTTCGGCATTAGGATCTTTTAAGTTGATTTATATTAATGAATCGTTGGAATTTTTATCCCTAGCAAATCATCTGTAAATCTTTCTTCTAATTTTTTATTTATTTCTTCTTCTAATTCCTTTTCTAATTCTTTATCTAATTTATAAATTATTATTTTTAATTTTTGTTTTATATTTTTTAGCTTTGTTATTTCTACGAGAATTTCTACTATTTTTTTATCTTGATCTTTTAACTTTGGATAAGTTAATTCTATATAAAATAAAATATTGACAAAATGGATGATATAGTTTCATAAAATTATTTTCTAGGATTACTGGAACCCCTGACTCTAGATGATATAAATTTGGTATTATAAATTTCTTTTCACATATAAGAATAGTAATTTCTTCACTCGTTCTTTTAATTCTAATTGAGTTTGATATGATGTTCATACTTTTATTGGTGTATTTATTTTCTTCCAAAGATTCTTAGGTACGAATTTCTTAATGCTATGCATAAGGAGGCTCTGGTATCTATACATGCTAATATTGGTTTAGTTCCTATTTACTATTTTAATGTAAGTACTATTCGGATTCATATGAATCACTGAATAATTTTGATTCTTCTGACTCTTCATCAGTAGATTGTAAATACTATAATTTATCATTATTATCAATGTCTAATTCAATGAGTTCTAAATTTATTTTTTCTATTCAACCTAATAATTTTATTTTTTCTTTTCTTTTATTCTCTTCAGGGCATTCATTTGTATAATGTCCTTCTTCTTGGCATAGCCAACATTTACATTTCTTTTTCTTTCCAAGATAGTATTTTTGTTTTTTACTATAACTTTTCTTTTTAAAATATTTTCTCCTATGGTTAGGATCATAATATTTTTTAGGAGATGAGTTTGTATCCTTTTTGTTTATATTTATATGATTTATAATGTTTAGCAGGTATATATTTTCTTTTGTTATGATACGTTCTCCCCCCCCCCTTGATAGATTATGACAACCAAAATTTTGTGATACTTCTAAAATTTTTTTACAACAATTATTGAAAAATTTATTTTCTAATAATTTATTTCTTTCGAATTCAGTGCATTTTTCAATAATGTATTCTTTGGTGACTTGGATTATTGATCCTAATGTTTATGGTCTGGTTATATTTACTTGTGATTAATATTTTTATTTACTTCTTCATTTATTGCCTAGGGTAATTTATTAATAAATAATTCTAGAAATGACTTTTTATCTGCTAAATCCAATTTTATAGTATTTTATATATTGGCATACAAATTCATCAGATTAACATATATTACATAATTGGATGTTGTACAAGATGTATTTTGCTACAAATTGATCATTTTCATTATTATCTGATACATCACTATGTTTTTCGAAAAATTTCATATTAATTTCATTTCCAATGTATTTAACATAATCTATTGGGTGTTGATTATTTTCAATTGGAATGCCTTGTTTACTTAAGAAATTATATCCATCACCATCAGTATGAAAGTAGTAAATAGTAATGTGTACTTTCTATATTTAAATGTTCTAATGATTCATTAACTGCTAATTCAAACGTATGTCTCACTATCCAATTTTGTAATATTTCTTTGCCATTTTGTATACAATCTAGATCTAAAATTAAATCATTAGTTATATGTTTTACCTTTGGTTTACATGGATATGGCATTTTTTAAACTTTTTATTATAATATGCATACTTTTGTTTCCTTACAATGTTTCTCATGGTTTCTGTGGATGGTGTATATTGATTATTAATTTGATATCTATGACTAGGTTCTGCTTCTTCTTGCTTAATAGGTTTTGTCTCATATTCACTATTTGCATCTGATTCTTCAAAAATTATTTCATTTATTTCATCATCCTTTTCTATTTTAAAATTGTCAAGTATATTTAAATTAGATAGTAAAACTTTTAATTCTTCAATTTGAGTATTCATTTCTTTTTCTTCCATTCTGATTTGTACCATAAAGATGTTGATTCTTCTTGTTTTTAGTACTGAAAACAGTATTTATAATTGAATCCTATTTCTGGTTTTTCTTTTGCAGGCACTAAATCTTCCTTTTGACTTTCTTCTAAGTTTTCTGTATTATTCTTTTTCCTTTATCTAGTTTGGAAATTAGTAGATTTAATATTCTAATATTACTTTGAATGTAGGTATTTCAGATGTATTCCATTGATTTATTATTTCTTGTTTTATGATATGTTGTACATGAATTTCGTGTTCCTTTAAAGTTTCTTGTAATTCAGTTATTAATTTTTCAATAGCCTCTAATTGTTCTTTTACTATTATCTCGGTCCATATTTCTTCCACCTTTTTTGAATTATTCTCCATTTTATTTTTCTTTAGTATATATACTCTTTATCCATCATTGTTCATCTTTTATCCATTTTTTCTTTGGAATATCTTTTTGCTTTTTTCGTTGTTGGATTTCATTTTCTGGTTTTTCTTGTTCTTCTATTATTTGTAAATATTTTATTTGGGATTCAATCATTGTTGTTTTTAATAATGTTTTAATAGTGTTTAGTTCTTTTTCTTTGTCTTTTACTTGTTGTTCTAAATTCATATTCTGGTTATAAATTTTACTTTACCTTGATCTTTTATATTTATCTCGTTAGGATCAATTTCATGCTCTATTTTTTCTAGAAAATTATGTCCTAGTACTAAGTCATAATTATTAATATATTCAATTACTCCAATTAATATATTATATTCCAAATCTTGAATTTTAAATCTTATTGTAGTTACCGTACTTATTATAATTTCTCTAATGCTATTGGGACAAGTGTAAGTTTGTGGTTTTATTAATTCACAATTTGATTTATTTATTTTATCAATAAGTATTAGACTTTTTGATTGTTTATTAATCTTAGCTATACAATCATTGACTAATATTCAAGAAAATAATACTACTTTCATTCTTATCCTTTCATCAATTTTGTTTAATAGATCTAAAGTTATAGGAATGTTTATTATTTCCTTTTTAAAACTTAATCTTGTATTTTTTATTTTTGGTATGGATTTTTTCAATAGGTTTATTTTGTCTACAAGTAAAATCCATATATATATGTATGTGTGTGTATCTTTCATGATTGTTATTTGAGAATTTTCTTTATGTTCTAATGGTTCTAAATTTTTTTGATATAATCTTGGTACTAAAATATTTGTTTTTTATCGTTTCCTTATATGATGATTCACAGCTAATGCATATATCATTTTTGTTTCTATACTTATTACTTTACTTCTCATGGCATATTTATTCCATCTAGCTTATAGTATAGAGTTAATGCTAGATTTGTATATTTATATTGTAACGAGATACTAAACTCAGGCTGAATAATGAATTTAAGTTTTTGATAAATTAAATTTCCTCTTGTAATTGATATTAGGACGTCCTATAAATTATCTAATATTCTGCCATCTACTATATAAATTTGTATGGGTGTGTTTATATTTTTCTATTAAATACGCTTTTATGATAAATTCGATTCCTCCAAAATAAATATTCTTATATTTTTTAGATTCTTTGTTTGATAGTTTAGATAACTCTCTTTTTATTATTTCATCAATTATTAATTTAATTCTAGCCTTTTCCATTTACTGAAGTTATGTTTATAGTATTTTCATGCTTATGAGCTACATATCTTATTTCTTTATTTCTTTCAAACCACTTAAATTTTAAACATTTTATTTGTAGTTAATTCTTCATTTTCTTCCTGAATTTTATGATAAACTTTTGGTTTTTTTTGAAAGAGATGACTTGATTAAGATGAAAAGAAATGGGCAACACAACTAGGAAGATTATTAATCCAGGTCCCCATTACGTCATTTCAAAAAGTTGATTGAGTTAGCGAATGAGCAACAATATTGAAATCACGCATAACCCAACTAAATAAACACGAGATAAACTCACGAGCAAGAGTCTTACAGTCATCAAATTACAGAGCTGACATAATAATAGCCCGGATCATTGTTAGAAAGCAATGTATGCAACACTTAATTATCAGTTTCAAGTATGAGATGCGAATAGTCACTCCGTTTCATCCACGATAATGCCTCCCTAACCGAGAGAGCTTCCGCTTCGAGTATAGACATTTGATAAGGGAGAAAACCAGCTTTTGCACAAACAAAAGAGCCAACAGAGTTACGAATGATCACACCGTAAGTTCCCGACGTACCATCCTTGAAAACAGCCTCATCGACATTGCATTTTAGGAAAGGGAAATGTGGCGATTCCCAGCTGGTCTACCCTGCGATCTGCCCTTGTGTGCTCGAAGTGGCGAGGCCATTGAGCTGCTGATTCAACCTTTCCACAGCCCCTGCATATAAACTTCTGGTTTAAAGCTTAAGGTTTGACTAGTACCTCCTTCATGTGTGTCTAATTGATAATGAAGGGTAAGACCTTTTAATCTTTTATCATCTTACATTTTCTATTAATTCATTAATAATTTTATAAATTTATGTTATTATTTGTTGATGAATTTTTATGTTATTATTTAAATCTTTTATTTCTTTTTCTAATAAATCTTTAGGATATTCTTCTTTAATTTTAATTCTTCACAAACTTCTACTAATTGTTTATCTTTTATTTTTATTATTTGCAATGCATTTCTACAACTTATAATATGTTGATTAATGTCCTTATTATAAATTAACGACTCTTGAGCTATATGTTAGAGACTGTTTATTAATTTATCCATTTAATCTCTTTCTATTATACTATTTAAAGCTTCTTTTATTTTTTTTCTAATACCTTTATCTTATTAATTATTTCTTCTATTAAACATTGATACCTTGAATCTTCTTATATAATTTCTAATATTTCAGGAATCTTCTAGTTTCATACACATACATTAATACCTTGAACCTTCATGTATAATTTCTTCTCTGTGTATAGAAGCTAGTTATTTATTTAATTTTTCTATCATAAGACTAATATGTGTATGAAACTTTTCTTTTGTATATTCTATTATTATTAAATGATGTGCAAGTTTTTGTATACTAATTCTCATTTAGTGATTAAACTGTTTCTTATATTATTGTATTTATAACATAAATAATCTGTTTTGAAATTCTTTGTATTTACATGGTTATTTATTAATATTTCAATTAATAAGTTTCTTAAATCTTCTATACTATATATACCAGTTAATATTTCTATTATAAATTCTTCTATACTCATTTTCAAACGATTATCTTTCAACAATATTATTTCATTTTTTGTTGTTGATTTTTTGTTTTGTTTTTATTAGAATTTACGAGATATAACTGAAATATCAAATTTATATAATACATACGAAGTTAAACCATACATTAGACTTTGAAAAATTAAACTATATCAATAGAAAAAATATCAAATTCATCTCGTGTCAAAATAACAACATTTGAATGTCGTTCTTATAAAGCTAAACTGTAAACATGTATAATAAATTATTTGTATATTACAGATTTTAAAAAATACAGTTATAACCGAACTGAATGAAACTAAACTGAATTTTTTGGTTTGGTTTAAACGGATTTAAATCTTTTGTCCTCACTACTCTGTTCCCAACACTGTCTCCTACTTAATGTATGTCATTTGTGCATGAAATATACATGTGGCATTGAAAAAATTATTTTAAAATTTAAGTAATTGAAAAAAGATAAAAAAAATTGAACACATGTCATATATTGAATGTGGAACATGGTTGGGGATAGAATAGTGGGGACAGAAGATTTAAATCCGGTTTAAACCAACCTGAATATACATCGGGTCGTTTTCAATTATTATTCTTCAAACATTTCGATTTGGTTCGAGTTTGATTCGGTTTTGAACCGAACCGGGTTTTACTCATCCCTAGTGGTGTGAATTGCAACATTGTTAAAAACTTAGATTACTTGGCTAATGAAATTAACACGAAGATAAAAAATTGTAATGTGTACAGCAAAAGATCAAATGGATAAATCAATTATAATACAGAATCCAAAAATGTGGTTAGGTTATTATTGACGTATTTTATTTATTTTACAGTATAAATATCTTATAAAATTAAAAAAAAATGAAAATTTATCATTAATATTTAAGATTTCTATTTTCTTTTATAAAAATATTACCAATTTTAAAATAGGAACAAATGAACTGAATTCTCAGAATATGTCCCATATTGTAATTTTAATAAAGTAATGGGATAAAGTGATGAAATGCAACAAAAACCAATTTAGTATCTAAATTCCCTTTGAAACCCTTCCCAGCTAATGTCTTGTCTCTTTCATCGATGCTTTTCTTGAATTCATATTTCTAATCGAATTATTCTCCCTCCAGTATTTCAAAAATCAATCTTTACGCTTGTTTGATCCTTGTTGTCTCTCCTCCTCTTTCAAATCTCCTCATTTCTCTGTTTCAGATCAACAATGGCGCCAATTGATCCTCACTCCTTCGCCGATTCTTCTCACCCACTCACTACCCACATCTCCCTTTCTCTTTACTTCGATTTCTCCTCCGCCACCATCCACGCCACCGCTTTACTCTCCCTGGCCGCCCCTCACTCCGGCGACCTCTCCCTCGACACTCGCTCTCTTTCTGTCCACAAAGTTATTGACCCTCTAACCCTAACCCCTCTCCCTTTCTCTCTTTCCCCAATCGATCCGATCAAGGGTTCTCACCTCACTGTCTCTCTACAAAACCACTCTTCTCTCCTCATCTTCTTTTCCACTTCCCCCTCTTCCTCCGCTCTCCAATGGCTCTCTCCGCCGCAAACCTTCCGAAAGATTCATCCTTTTGTGTTCACCCAATGTCAAGCAATCCACGCCCGCTCAGTTTTCCCTTGCCAGGACACACCCGCCGCCCGGATTTGCTACTCCGCGAGACTCAACATTCCCCACCAGCTCTCCGCCGTCATGTCAGCTAGGCACGCCAGCCGCCGGGAGCCTGCAATCGGGGATTTGAACGAGATAGCGACGGCAGATTTCCGGTCTCTGTGGTGCGGGGAGGGGAGAGTGGTGGAGGAATTCGTAATGGAGCAGCCGATCCCGCCGTACCTGTTTGCTTTTGCGGTGGGGGAACTGGGTTTCCGGGAGGTGGGGCCGAGAACAAAGGTGTACTCAGAGGCGACTGCCGAGGTGTTGGATTCGGCGGCGAGGGAATTCACTGGGACTGAAGAGATGATAAGGCAAGGGGAGAAGTTGTTTGGACCGTACGAGTGGGAGAGGTTTGATTTGTTGGTGTTGCCGCCGAGTTTTCCGTACGGAGGAATGGAGAATCCCAGAATGGTGTTCTTGACACCCACTGTAATAAAGGGCGATTCAACTGGGGCTCAGGTTGTGGCTCATGAATTGGCTCATAGCTGGACTGGTAATCTTATTACTAACAAGACTAACGACCATTTTTGGTTGAATGAGGTATTCTCTTCTCTCATCTTGTTTTTATCTTCTCTTCCCTGAATTGAATTCCTAATAGCTTTGAAATATGTAGCAAAATGTTTATGTCTGCTCAACATAACAGTTGCTGGATTTCACCAGAGCTTTTGTTCATGTTACAATTATACATAGCAGACTTAAGCTTTTATTCATGGGCAGACTTCATTTCTAAATTCCTCCCATAGTCGTTCCAAATTCGTATTGGAGCTTCACCTTTTCGAACTTATTTGAAAATTCATTTTCTGTTATTGTTTACTATCATTGTCAATTATACTTCTAGTTACATTTTGAGGTTCAGTTTTTGCCATTTCGTTGCTTCTCATATCAGTTGGATACTTGAATCATCTTGTTATTGCATCTTTTACCCTGTTAAAAATTAGTGTTGCCTTCGCCTTTTGCTTTATCAAAGTAAAATTTTACGAGTTCTGAGTTTCTTAAATTTGTTGTTTTAGGGGTTTACCACATATGCTGAGAGGAGAATAGTGGAGGTTGTGCAAGGAGAAGACAGAGCCGTGCTGAATATCGGAATCGGCTGGAGGGGCTTAAACGAGGAATTAGAAAGGTTTAAGGACAACTTGGAGTTCACAAAGCTCAAAACAAACCAGGAAGGAGTCGACCCTGACGATGTTTATTCCCAAGTTCCGTATGAGAAGGGTTTCCAGTTCCTTTGGCGCATAGAACGCCAGGTACATTTTGTTAGTCGTTAATGCATCATCATTTACCTCTCAACTTGCAAAAAGTGAACCAGTGTGTCAGCTTCTGGTTGGAGACAGAAAATCCTAGGAAATTGCATCTTTTGAATAGGTGAAACCAACCGGAAAGTATTTTAAACAAGTTCAGGAGGTACTTGGATTTTTTGAAAGTTCAGGATAACATTAGGCTTTTTAGGACATGTTGAGGAGGTAAGAATGCATAGTGATTATATTATTAGGCTATCTTCTCATTGTCTGTCTTTTAATGATTATAAGATTGGAAGGCCTGCTTTTGATGAGTTCCTCAAGAAATATATTGCCACGTTCAAGTTCAAGTCAATCGACACGGATATGTTTCTCGATTTCTTGAAATCGAACGTCCCTGGAATTGAGAAAGATATTGACTTACAGTTATGGACTGAGGGGACTGGTATCCCGTCAGATGCATACGAACCAGTTTCCAACTTATACACGAAGATCGTATCACTTGCAAACGAATTCAAAAACGGGAAAATGCCTGGGGAAGATGAAGTTGCTGATTGGCAAGGGCAAGAATGGGAGCTTTACTTGGAAAACCTGCCCAAAAATGTCGAAGCATCTCAGGTACTAATGTTCTATTGTATGATTTACACCCTTGATACAAAAAACTTTATTTCCTTTTAAAGTTTGAACCTTTATTCTTTATTTGCAACTCCCTTGTATGACTTGGGATCAAATTGCGTTACTTGTTTCTGATTTCTTATGCGTAATAGTTTTTTTTAATGAGGGGTTAAGTCGATAATCCAACTTGGTCCGCTTGTAAAGTTTGAATCTTTATTCTTTATTTGCAACTCCCTTGTGCAACATGGGTTCGAATTGTGTTGTTGTTGGTTTTTTTTAGCATATTAGTTTTATTTAAGCAAGGGTAAAGTTAATAATCCAACTTGGTCCATAACTTGGAATTGATCTAAAGTTACATGTTTAGCATATAACGTGTTGAGTTTGATGCTGACTCGTGTTACTCTGGGACCTCTTCGACCCAAAATGCCATGTTGATTGACCGAACTAATACCCAAAGTTCAGTATGGAGCAAATACTTGCAAGGGAGAATTGGCCCGGAAAAAAAATCACATGTCCCCAGTTCAGTGTCTCCCATTCAATTTTCGACACGTGAAAGAGAAAATGAAGAAAATGTGTCGAAAATTGAATGGGAGACACCATCGGGGACAAGTGATTTTTTTCCCGAATTGGCCCTCTATCCGCAATTTCTTTTTCAACTTCTGTGCTGAAAGTTCATATTAATGAATGCCTGAATCGAGTTAGTTATTGCTAATAGAAGTGAGTATATGTCCTTTAATATTGGATGCGTTGGGATGATGATGCAGATATTAGCATTGGATGCGCGCTATAGGCTGTCGGAATCAAAGGATTACGAGGTGAAAGTTGCGTTTCTGCAACTGGCGATTTCGTGCTGCTGCAGAGACTACTACGGGGAGGTGGAGAAAACGTTAAAGGAAGTAGGGAGGATGAAGTATCTTCGGCCATTGTATACAGCTCTCGTTAAAGGGAGTGGAAAGGAAGAAGATAAGATATTGGCCAAGCGAGTTTTTGTAGAAGCTCGGGAATGCTATCACCCGATCGCCCAAGCTGTTGTGGAGTCGATCCTCACCAAGCATATAGAGTAGAATGGATGTTAGGTTTGATATCACAATAAATGTCTCAACCACTGGAAACATGTTTTCTTTTTGCATTTCCTGTGTTAGATTTTGACTTTTGGTAAGTGCCAATGTGAGCTATAAAATGAATGAATAAGTTTTTAATTCCAGTGATTCCTAGCATATGGAGAAGTTGTGCTGGTAGGGCTTAGATTGGATGTCAACTTCGTATTGTTGGTTTGGTACATTCGTGAATTGAATTGAATAGCATAAAAATATATTTATATTGAACAAAGTAAATAGATTTGGTTAGTTTAGACTAATTCGAATTAATTCCTTTTTAAAAAATTTATTTTTTACCGAAGAGGATGGTCATATTATGTAAAATTAGTGATCTATAACGACCATAATTAAAGTTAGATAAGAAGACCAACCTTCCTGTTGAAGAATTAACTGCTCTAACTAATAAATGCGCGGGTTGATTCGCAGGTTGACTTACATAAACCATTTTGAAATGAGAAAAGCAAGGTACAAGGTTTCTACGATCTTGAAAAATTAAACCTACAGGTGACTTAAAAATAGAACAATTATTAATAGCATGAACCAAATTAATGGTGTCGAGTTCCATGATAACATTATCAAAACGGTTGTCCTTGAGCCAACTAATTGCCTCCTTGCAGTTCATAACCTTTGTGAGAAAAGCATCTCCTCCGGGTAACAAAGTAGCTCGTGTAGTCGTCACTCTCCGTGAGGAATCTCTCACCACACAACCATGGCCAGGGGAGTTACCATCATCAAACACACTGGCGTCGACATTGCATTTCAGCTAGTTAACTAGGTGGACGCCATACGTGAATTTATCTAGCCGACGAGGTTGATGGCACCGTATTTGCAGCTCGCCATTCGCTCAAGAAGCCTATACCATGTCTGATTACCTTGGAAGCAACTCTAAATTTCTGGTTCCATACTATGATTTCTCCTTTTTGCCAAATTGCCCAACAAATGCAAGCAGCTCGTTCAATTGTATCGTTTGTATTTTTAGAGCACCATTCCCACCAAGTTGAGACTGTATTGATCGAGTGAGGCCAACCTTCGCTAAAGAATTCATCCCAAATTGGATAAACAAAAGCACAACTGAACAAAGCATGAAAAGCATTCTCACCTCTATCATCACAAATAGGGCATAAAAGGTCAACATCAACTTACTTTTCTCGTAATCTGACCCGTGTGAGAAGAGTATCCATAGAAAACTTCTATAAAAACATATGGACTTTAGATGGTAGCTTTAAGTCCCATAAATTATTCCAAGAACCAGCCATATAATTAGATTGGAGAGATTTAAAATGAGACTGCTTCAATATAGGCATGATAGCAGGATTTTACGGAGAATAAACCTGTATTTTCGAGCTGTCAGTACATATGGTCCTCTACAGCTTGCCACTATCTTGGAATGCGTCGAATCAAAGCTGATTCCTCACCAATAAAAAGATGTCGAAACCTGTCCAAATTCTAGTTAATACCTTCATCATCTTGTTGGTAACTAATCGTCTTGTTTTCTAGGCTTGGGGCTGCTACTGATTGATTACATGGGCTAGTATTGGATGGCAACCATTTATCCTTCCAAATCAAGATGCTTAATCCATTCCCAACCTCTATGCCGTGCCATGGTGAATAATATCTCTAGTGGACATGATACTTCGCCAAACAAAGCTTGCATCTGCCTCAATTTGAGCATATAAAAGACGAGTTAGGGAAGTATTTATGCTTAAAAATTTTGCTCACAAGGGAATTAGGTTCAGAAATAATCTCCAAGCTTATTTAGCAAGAAGAGCAATGTAAACTCTTTCAAGCTCCAAAAGTTGAGACCTCCCTTCTCTTTCGATTAACATAATCTTTCCCATCTCATCTAGTGTATTGAAGGAACCCCACCAAAAATTACTGAAATTTTTTTCTAGACCATCAACAACATGAGAGGGTAACTTGAAAATTTTGCATTGCATAACTAGGAAGAGCTTGAGCAACAGATTTAAGTAATACCTCTTTGCCCCCTTGTGAGATGGCTTTTCGATTCCATTCATTCACCTTCTTGTGAGCATTTTCAATGATGTAGTCAAATATTGCCTTTTTGATCTACCAATGAAGGCAACCCCAGGTACGTACCATGATTAGCCACTACAGATACTTGTAGGTAGTTGACCAATGTGAGATATAACTAGTCAATTTTAGCCGAACTTTGATATCAAATATTATGTTATTTTTCCGCTGTTATTTTTCACATTCCCATTAATCTGGTAGTACAAAATTCCCGCATTTATTCCTCAACAACTGGTATCCGAGATAAGGTTATTTCTTAGTATGCTCTGTGGTTGCAGCTTAGTCTGATCTTCCACATTAGAAAAGAATTAGTTTTGGAATTCCAGATTTGAGTTGTAGCGATGGCCGCAGATGAAGGGAAAGTTAAAATTGAAAAGTTTGATGGTTCGGACTTTGGCTTTGGGAAGATGCAGATTGAGGATTATCTGTATCAGAAAAGCTACATCAACCTCTCTCAAAAACCAAATCGGAGGGCATGAAGGATGAAGAGTGGAAACTTCTCGATAGACAAGCCCTTGGTGCTGTTCGATTGACATTATCCCAAAACATTGTTTTCAATATAGCTGAGGAAAAGACCACGACAAGTCTAATGGTGACTCTTGCTTATGTCTATGAAAAACCATTAGCTGTAAATAAAGTTCACCCGATGAGGCAAATATACAACCTACGAAGGGCATCGGTGACCCTACATCTGAATGAACTCAACATAGTCACAACCATGTTAAGTTCGATGGAAATTGAATTTGACGATGAAGTTCATGCTTTAATTCTCTTATCATTTTCTACTAGATAGTTGGAACACTATAGTTATAGCAGTTAATAATTAGACGAATAATACGAAGTTGAAATTTGATGATGTACGAGATCTGTCATTGAGTGAAGAAATTTGGCGAATATAATTAGAGGAAACATCAACTTATTCAGCTCTACACAAGGAGTCTAAATAGAGAACTCTAGATAGGAGTTCAGATTCTAGCAGATTAGAATCTAGAAGAGGCAAATCTAAATCTAAGAAATATCTGTAGTGTTACAATTGTGGTAACAAGGGCCACTTCAAGAAGGATTACAAAGCATAGAAGAAAAATGGCAGAGCCAAGGAGTTAGCAAACATGGCAGAGTAAGTAGATGATACTATGATTCTAAGCATCAACAATCCAATTAAATCTTGGATCTTGGATTCAGGGCATCTTTTCATGCCACCCCATGTCGTGAAATCATGGAGAACTATATCAATGGTGATTTCGAAAAGGTTCATCTAGTAGATGATGAAACCTTAAAAATCTTGGGAAAAGGCAATGTTCAATTAAAGTTGCCAAATGAGACTGCTTGGAAGCTTCAAGAGTGAGACATATTCTTGGTCTCAAAAGGAATTTGATCTCTGTTGGAAAGCTAGATGAAGAAGGTTATACAACAACCTTCACTAGTTGTGAATGGAAGATTACCAAAGGAGCACTCATCATTGCTCGTGGTAAGAAGATCGGTACTCTCTATGTCACATCTAATAACATAAAGAACATAACTGTACTAGCAAATGCTAATTCAGATCGATAGCACCAAAGGCTTAGCCATATGAGCGAAATGGATGAAGACACTTTTATCGAAAGGATTGTTGCCGCAACTAAAAAGTGTAGACTTAAGCCTATGTGAAGATTACATATTTGAGAAAGAAAAGAAAGTCACTTTCACAAAGACCAGTAAGAAACCTAAGGCGGAGAAGTTGGAGCTGGTCCATACTGATGTTTGGGAGCCATCTTCAATTACATCCCTAGTAGACTCGTTATATTATATATGTCACCTTCATTGACAATTCAAAAAGGAAGGTGTGAGTTTATTTTTCAGAAGAATAAATCAAAAGTTTTTGATACGTTCAGAAAATGGAATGCCATGGTAGAAAATGAAATTGGCTTAAAATCAAGCAGTTGAGGTTAGACAATGGATGAAAGAATACAGAGATAAAAAAGTTCAGAGATTTTTGCACTGATAATTGTATCAAAATGGAGAAGACAGTTCCAATGACACAAATAAATTATTTCCTTTTCAAAAAAAGTTTGTGTTGTTAAATAAGTGTAAGTAGTTAATTTTGGTTATACTTATTCCGACACAAATAAATTTAAATAGGTATGACTAAAATATTATATAAATATAATATTATGAGAATCAGTTTTATAATATACATAAAATATTATATATCGTATAAATATAAAATTTAAATAATGAAAGAAATTGTTAATAATTTATAAACTACGCGGTTTATAAAAAAAGAATTCAAATAAAAAGTAGCAACAGAAGAATATTACTCTTACAAACACAAAAAAATAGTGGAATATTACTAATATTTATTTTATTGAACTAATTATTTTAGATTAAATAATATAAATTTAAATATATATTGTGTATAATTATAAATTAAGATATATTTAATTAATCAGATAGTTGGATTATATAAGTTATGACCTATGTAAAGTTAATTGGCTTAATAAACCGAAGATTTATAAAATATATTATTGAAAATAATTTGTAATTTCAAACGAATATATTATATATTTATTTATATATCATGCATCTACATATACGTTTCCAAATATTTTATTTAACTTAAGTTATTATCATTAATATATGATCTTAATTATATCGAATTCCATTATATGAGTTACAAAACGTATTCATAGTTGACAGTTCAGCTTTTTTTCAAGAATTTAAATTTTTGAAGAGGTCGGTTATCAAACCTAGGACCTCCCACCTCCACTTTGATAGGGGTATCAATTGAGCTACACTCAATTGGTATATTTCAGCTTGCCAAAGCCGCAGGGAAAAGACCCGTGGAAAGTGGATTGATGATAGACAACAACCGAAAAGGTGCAACTGATCCAACACCGCAAATGAACTCCGACATGAGAAGAAGGGCCACCATGGAAGGCCAAGCAAGGTGCGAGCTAGGCGTAGTCTCCTACCAGTGAAGGACAACATCAACTCGAAAACCTCCAACGTCGGGAGAATGAGACAAAACGCTCGGTGGAATCTAAATTCCACATCCCTCTTAGCTTGTCCTCGGCTCCGAATTGGAACACAGGGAATGCAAAAGAAAGCCACACAGGGAGCATCTGAGATGGACTCTCGAGAAAGTGAAGCCCCAACTACTGGTTAGTTAAGACAGTAATTGAACATGCAAACTTGCAAGGGAGAATTTCAAAATTTAAAATTAACCCTAAAGGATCTCCTAAGCATGTCATTATTGATATAATCTAAGTTGAAACGTTCTATAGATGCTCATAGGTTTATAAAATTTAATAAAAAAAACCTATCATCTAAGTTAAGAGCATTACCAGTTGATGCATGCCTTCCCTTTAGTCCGATGCTCCCTTAGAACAAATGGACAGCACTCCGTTAACACTAGCCTCCAAATTAGGACAGTCTCTATGATTGACCCACACGGATCCCGACCGACCAAAATCTTCTATTGATAAAGAACTTGTTGGTAGACAGCAGCTGCTAGACCACTCGAAGACCAACCCGAAAATATAACTTAGAAGGCCCTCTTCAAAATATGAATGAGCATTCAAAAGAATTCTTCGCGAGCTTTTGAAGGCTCATTCATATTATGAAGAGAGCCTTCTAAGTTATATTTTCAAGTTGGTCTTCGAGTGATCTAGCAGCTACTGTCTACCAACGAGTTCTTCCTCAAGCGGGGAGGTTTTGATCGGTGAAGATCCGTGTAGATCAATCATAGTAGCTGTCTTATTTTGGAGGCTAGTGCTAACAAGTGCTGTCAAATTGTTCTAAGGGAGCACCACACCAAAGGGAAGGCAAACATAAACTAGAAATGCTCTTAACTTAGATGATATGTTTCTTTTATTAAGTTTTATAAACCTATGAGCATCTATGGAACGTTTCAACTTAGATTATATCAATCTGCAATGCTTAGGAGATCCTTTATGGTTAGTTTTAAGTTTTGAAATTGTTGGTCCTTAGGCAGCTTATAAACACCCGCAGAGGGGGGGTGAATGCGATTCTTGGTTACTTTTTAGATTTATAAAATTATTTGATCCAGGTTAGGTTTTTAGATGCGTGCTGAGTGATGCTGTGTTGTGCGAGTCTAAAAACTTATAAACTACTTAGCTTCGCTGGATAGTTTATCTTCATTCACTTCTTGAGTACTCTACTCAGCACAAATTGGTTTGTCAAGCAATTACAATGAGTACAGAAAGAATGATGAATGAGTTGAACACGATAAAAGCTAATGTAAAAGTTAGAACTTTAACACCTGGTTTTATCCTAGTTCATCCCCGAGCCTACCTCTAGTACCCGGATTCCTTCTCTGAGCTTAAATCCACTAGTGTTCGTTCCTTACTTAGGCGGAGTATCCTTTACAATAGGTAGACACTTTTTACAGAAAGTACCTTTCTTTCTAACTAACACTCAACTCAGTTTGGGTACCCTTCCCAAAATGACACTCAGATTTGATAAATTGAATGTGAATTGAATTCAACTTATAAATTTTTGAATCCTTACAATGTTAAATCTTAGAGTGATTCTCTCTATTACAAACAGATTGACAATGGATGTTTGTTGATTGCTTGAATTTGGAATTTCTTGAAGCTGAGAGTATTTGAACAGAGTTTTAGCTTTTAAAGAAATTCGAGATGATGCACCAAGTTTGAATATCTGCTTTAGTCTTCTATTTATACTTGACGCTTTGCAAAGTAGCCGTTGCAAAATTTTCATCCTAACAGTTCTTCAATTTCTCTTCTCTTCGTATCTTTCGAATCTTCCCGTTGGGATATATTCTAGGATGTTTAGAGATAGAAATTAATGTTGAGGAGTGATAAAATTCCGTTGACAAAATCTCATCTGTCTTCAAGCAAATCGATTGATAAGAGTATAATTACACTTATTATCATGATATTTTTACTCATAAAATGATATGGTTTAAAGTCATTTTACACTTCATATAAAAGATTTCACGTGGTATGTAGTTGTTTTTATGCAAGTGCAGAAACTAGGTGAATCTTGGGAGTAAAATGATCAAAGATGGAATTCTATGTAAAAAGAGTGAAAAATGTGCAAAAAGATGTGTGGAACACAAGGAATTGGCTTAGGATCGAAGTTGTCAAAGATCGGCAAAGTTGCAAAGAAGAATCATGAAGAAAAGCACATGTCACGATCGTGAAACCCATTCACGATCGCGAATTATCATTATTCACAAACAGAAAGTTAACAACCAAAGTTCATGATCATGACATGTATATCGCTCTCGCGACTTGTGATGGTTATGGATAACTATTATCAACTACCAACCGCTAGATAAAAACGATCAACCGCCACCAACTTTCAAACAAAAAGACACTTTTTGGAAGCAATCCAATTATGAAAAGGTGCCTATCCATTGAAGATGAGGATCAAACTTTGCATCCAATCACAATGAAGTGATGCAACCCTTCACCAATGGACACGACTCTTCGTTTGGATAGATGTAACCCTTCACACTTTATAAATAGGGTTTAAAACCAACCAATTTCATGGCATATGATATGTACAGGCAATGAATAGAGCATATGATACATGATAGAGAGTGAAAGATATAGATTTTGCTATGTTTAAAGTGTTAGTGAGAAAAATGTATAAGTGATTCGATTTTTGTTTCGATCACTAGATTTCTTCACAAATTCGAGCGATTGTTGTATGAGTGTAATTGCAAAGAACTCATCAATAAAAGTTTATGTTTTTCAACATTCATTTATTCAATATTCACAAAGAATAGCATCCTAGCGGAGGTTCTGTACGAGTCGAGACCGAATTCAAAGTAGACGTAGGAATTGCGGTAATTGACGACTTCCATTAAAGAGTGGATACGGTTTGATCAAATTTAGCTTTCACTTGCATACCTTATAACTTTACTTTGTTTTCTACTTATACTTTCTATTTCGAAGTTTATGATATGTCTATGTGTCATAACGAGTATTTTATTTTGCGTCATTTATATTAATAAAGTTATATGCTTTTGAGTTGACTTTAAGAGTGATTTCGGGGTTAATAAGATTGTGTATAATCACTGGATTTGTGATTATAAGGTTGTTTAGTGAGCCAACATTTTTGGAGTGGTAACTTGTTAAATATTGCTATGTGAGAGCGACCCGTACTAAGCATAGTATTATTGTTATCCAGGTTCTTATAAGTGTCATAATTTGTTTACCCTAGATTTAGAAAAGTCATTTTATGTGTTGTTCTACGGTGAATTATAGGATATTTGGGCGTCTAGAATCGAGTTTGTTAAAGTTATCTAGTGTTTAAAACAACTTTGATTACTTTGCATATTTTACTCTACTATATTTATTCTTAGGGAATATCTATATGCTTTACATCTAATCTGTTCATGCATCTGTTCACCATTCAAAACCCTTAACCTTAAAATCATTATATTTTCTTTCGTCCCGTAACTCTAGTTTGTCCTTAGAACCGAATTCCTTCCCTGTGAGATTGATATCTTTTAAAACTACATCGCAACTGTATACTTGCAGTTATCATCATATTTCTATTTGATAAGTGGTATTGACAACACCTGTTCATATAAAAAAATTTTATATTATCAGTAGAAAAGTGGGGAACAAGTTTTGGTGCTTTTACCGGGGATAAGCCGTTCGGAACGAGTGTAGCCAAAATCTTGCGAACATCGATTTGTTAGAGAGGCGTGTGAAATGCAACGTGGAATCTTCAGATTGGTTAGACACATTGACGTTTGCAGAGGTGTGCGGAGGCACTGAGAAATAACGCATGATAGAAAAATTCTTTTATCTTGGACTTTAGTGAGGAATCTCCAACATTCCGTACTGACACCTTTTATCTTGTGAGGACCACTGAAATCTTCTTTAATTTCAACGCTTTTTAACCTGCTAAGCATAGAAAGAATATTTTGTTTTTCACAGAAAACGTTAGCAGCATAAGGGTCATTTATTTCTCTAAGTGTCAAACATTATAGCTTTTAATTAATAAAAGCTAACTTAGCACATCTGAGTTGATATCCTTTTAAACTATGTAGTACTCAGCACAGCTTAGATTTTCCCACTCTAAGTCGTAATTTAATTAATTACTCAGCAAACTGAATTGTTTTTCCTTAAACAAATTCAAGTCAGCTTCATTAATTAAGAGAATACTTAGTATTCAATTAATTTCACTAGCATAGACAGTTTGCTATTTCGAAAATGTTTAAGTACTGTGAAGTCCTATTAACTTGGGTTCAACAGAAATTCCGCCTTGCAAATTTGCATGTTCCATTGCTGTCTTAATTTACCAGCAGTGATATTGGAGTCTGTTTTATGCTATTCATGATTGATGATAATTGTTGAAATGATATTTTCTATGCATTGATTAAAATATGCTATTTATGACTTAGGTTGTAATTCCTGTTATAGAAAATGATTTGATAACTATATTAAGGTTTTTCTCAAACTTAGTCTAGATGATTATCATATAAATTAACAATGTTTCATCACATGTGTAAATGTTTTAAATTAATGATCGTCCAGTACTTCACTCGATTAAAAGAACGAAATCTTTAAATCATAATTGTCTGTGGTACAACGAATCTAAGTGCCCATGATTATTTTGGTAAGGATTGGACTTGTCTGCTCATTTACTATAAGAGGACCTCTCCTACCTGGAAATCCGCATAGGTATTAGGTTCAAGCATACCCAAGGGATTTTTATGACTTAGTTGATTTCTAGTATGGGAATAGGATTCCAGATATGGTTTTACAATCGTGGTTTAAGTTGTTAAATTAAAACTTATAGACATAGGTGCAAGAACTTAAACATGGACCTTGTTATTTTTACATGCTATGTGAAGTTTTAGTATAATGGAATGAAAATGATGTACCAGTCTTGAGCATGTTCCCTTATATTAATAATTCCAAATATCCCGGAATTATTATTATCATAATCATATCCATCGTATAAGGATATGTAGAACATGTTTTCCCTTAACATGTGTTTGGTCATGAGACTAGATGGGGTTAGTGCCTTAATCAAAATAGGTCAGTTGTCTATGTCAGTGGAGCTAATGCCAGATAAGAGACATATTTGAGGAGTCGTACAGTTGGGTATGCATGCCTCAAGAAAGAGAACTTAATTGGACTAGAAATTTCTTGGAGTGCAAATGGAAGGGTTCTAACCATGGTTGTTTGTTATGGCTTGACCTGCTATAGTGGGGCTCATAATGAATAGGCTATGGATGCTACCTACCAGTTTTCCTGAATTCAATAGAAGGGGTTATTTGAATGTTGAGAAAATAGTAGGAATTATGTATTTAATTAAAGACCTTATATTAAATGCATGTGCATATACTAATGTCTAAACAATTTCTATCTTATATCTAGGTTGAACAATGAATCCAAACATAAACCTTCGCTAAATTCTTGACAACAAACTAGAAGGTTCAAACTTCATTGATTAGTTCAAGGAGGTGAGGATAGTCCTTAGATCCGCAAGGATAGCTTATGTTTTGGATGAGCCCCTCCTTGACAAACTTGATGTTGGTGCAATGAACATGAGGCATGGGAGAAGCATAGAAAGGATTATGAAATGGTAGCATGCATAATGTTGGTAACCATGAATTATGAGCTTCAAAAATACCATGAGAGCATGGACTTAGACACCATGATTCTCCATCTTTGTGAGCTCTTCTAAGAGTAGGCTAAGTCAGAGAGATTTGATACATCAAAACTCTTATTCAAAATGAAGATGCAGGCTGGCACTTCAGCACCTCAGCATGCTCTTAAACTACTATGTTATATAGAGAAGCTGACTCGACTGGGCTTTGTAATGGGATATGAATTATGTGTGGATCTGATTCTTTCTTCATTGACCAATATTTATTCACAATTTATTCACAATTATTATATGAAAAATATTGATGCCACATTGCCCGAGTTGGTTAACATCTAAAAACAATAGAGCCTAAGATTTGAAAAGATCCAAAGGATTTACTTCTGGTTGAGAAAACCAAACCTTCCAAGGGTGGATTCCGTTTTGGGAAGGGTTTGACTGCTAAGTAGAAAATCAGTTAGAAGAAGAAAAATAAGAAAGGAACTACAAATGTCTGCTTTTGATGTTTGTGAGCACGGGATTTTGTACCAGCTCGCGCGTTCAATGATGATGGCTTTTCAGGATATTTATCCTCGAATCACATGATTTTCGATCGTCCGACGATCTTCAAATGGGAGTTTTCCTCGTCTCTGAATTTAAAAGGACTTTAATTCAGAAATTAACTAAAAAATGTAAAAATAAACAAAAAATCCAAAAAACCGGATACGGGCTTGCCAGTGACCTGGCGAGGCTCGCCAGACTCGCCGGCGAGGCTGGCTAGCCTCACCAAAGGTGGTTGGCGAGCTTGCTAGTCTCTTTGGCGAGCTCGCCAAACTTTTTGGCGACCCCGTCAAACTTTTTGGCCTTTTTTGGATTTTCTAGGATTTTTCTATAAATAGTCAGACCTTTTTGGATTGGAAGGGGCAGAAAAATTCAGAGAAAAATTCTCTCTTTCAGATAAAGAAAAATATAAAACAATAATTTCTTCTTTTCTTCTAACATTTTTCTGATCTAAAACACATTCGGATCCCAAATCTCTTCATCTTTTAATCAAATTCCTTCATCTATTTCTTCTTAAATCCTCAGATATTCTCGGATCTAAAATAAATTTAGAACCCGAGTCTGATTATCTTTTGGATAAATAAACAGGTATTTTCCAATTAAATTGCACTAAAATTCCAAGAATTAAACGAAGATTTTTTGGACTTTTACATCAACAATTTCACATAAACTAAAGGAAGAGGAAGACTTCCAAAGGCTGAACGGACACGCCGAAGTGGATTCATACCAAAAGGGTAAGCCTCTGAGTTCATAGAATTACGGATTCCGTGCTTTCATCTGCTTCATCTCTTTCTAATTTTTATTTGTGGACCTAGGAATTATTTTTATTCCTTTCATTGTAAATGTTGTAACTCTCTTCTTCATCTTCTATTTCTTTTTTAATTTTTGTATTAGAATACCCCAACGAAGGGAATTAAAATTATTCTTGGATAACAGACCTCACCTTTTGCCATGCGGTCAATTTCACTAATAAAATTGACCAACATACGTGTAAATAAAAATGAACTATTTTTATTTAAAATAGCAACTTTAAAATCTTCGATGTTTTAATTAGACCACACGAGCCTCGCTAAAATCAAATCGAACATATGTGATATCCCCTATGCTAACCTTTGTGGATGCAGGTTAGATGTATGTTTAGGGTTTTAATTTTCCTTCGGGTATCACAATTTCATTTTTACGGGAAATGTAATTAATAGGTTAGCGGGAGGTTGCATCCCCCGATTTTTGGAAGCCTTGTAATTTTTATTTTCCACATTTACTTTTCGCATTTATTTACTGCTTTGTGGATGGATTTATTTAATTCTTGATGTATGGATTTACTACTTTCTGTATGCGCGTTAAATCATGCATTTAAACTCCAAAAATGACCTAAGTGCGAATATGCATAACTAAGAAAATATTGTTTTCTGTAGATGTAATATAATGTGATCACTTAAGAAATAAGCAACTTATCCCAAACCTGAATCTCTGTATCTTGGTGGGCCGTCCCCCGGATGTTAAGCCTTACAGGACTCTAATTCCTGGAAAGAGCTAATCCAGGTGGTAACTCCACACTAAGAGACGGCGGATTCGGGTTCGAACCGATCTAAAATGTTTTCGCTCTCTCTTTCAACCTCTTTTCCTGGTCCCCCGACCTGGTGCTTCTTTTTAAAACACCCCAGTGGACCGCTCCTCTCATCTTCGGTGCTCTCTCAACCCACCGCTCTGTGTCGTCCGCTCACAATGTTGCAAGGTAGGCCACTGGAAGAAGGATTGCAAGGTTTAGATTTTTGAACAAGTGAAGAAGAAGCCAAGTGATGTTCATGATAGAGAGTTTCTCTATAGTTCCTTATGAGTCTACATGGGTATTGGATACTAGTTGTGGCACTCATATCTGTACTTTTGTACAAGGGTTGCGAAATAGTAGGAGGCTTGCAAAGAGGGAAATGGACCTAAGAGTTAGAAATGGAGCATGGGTTGCTGTAACAGTTGTAGGGACATATAACCTTCATTTACCTAGTGGCCTAGTTTTAGTTTTGAATAATTACTGATAAATTCTTGCTATCACTAAGAATAATATTTATGTTGCGCGTTTAGCAACAGATGGATTTGAAATTTTATTTTCCATTAATAATTGTTAAATTCGACGCGATAATGTTCTTTATGCTTATGGAATATGTGTTGATGGCATTTATCTTCTAGATACTAAAACTGATATTCTATATATGAACATTGTTAAGAAATCGAAGTTAGATAATGAGAAATCTTCATACTTATGCCATTGTTGTCTAGTCCATATAAATGAGACTCACTTAACTAAGTTACACAAATGTGTTGACTAGGGCCAAATGGAATGGGAATCCTATGGGGCGTGTGAACCTTGTTTAAAGGGAAAGATAACTAAGGAACCTTTCAAAGGAAAGGGTAAGTGTGCCACAAGTACTCTAGAAATAATACATTCCGATGTATGTGGTCCAATGAATGTTAAGACACATGAGGGTTTCGTCTACTTCATAACTTTTATCGATGATTACTCATGATATGGTTATTTGTACCTAATGAGGTATAATTTTGAAAGTTTTGAGAAATTCAAAGAGTTCGGAACCAAAGTAGAGAAATAGCTTGGGAAAAGTATCAAGACCCGTCGAACTAATCAAGACAGTGAATACTTAAGCCAAGAGTTTCAGGATTATCTAAGGGATAATGGTATTTTATCTCAGTGGAAATCTCCTTATACACTCCTACATAATTGAGTGTCGGAAAGGAGAAATCGAACCCTACTCGATATGGTTCGGTCCACGATGAGCCAAGAAGAATTCAGCAGATCCTTTTGGGGTTATGCACTTGAGAACACAGTTTATTTTCGAAATAGAGTGCCTTTGAAATCAGTTGATCAAACACCATACAAAATTTGGTATGGTAGGAAACCAACTCTTTCTCACCTGAGAGTTTGGGGATGTCCTGCTTATGTAAAGAGGACAAGTCCAGATAAGCTGGGTGCTAAGTCTGACAGGTGTCTATTTGTAGGTTACCCTAAGGAGACTATGGGTTATACCTTTTATAATCCCCAAGGAACAAAAAGGTAGTTGTTTCTAGAAATGCTCAATTCCTGGAGAAGGGGCATATATACTTGCGAAAGTTACTGGGAGCAATCTTGAGCTAGGGGCTCAAGAGGATCAAATAGATAATCAACTGATTATTTCTACACCTGTTACACAAGAAAGTGTAAGCATGGAACATCATATTATAACACTGACATTGTGTAGGTCGGGTCGAGATCCAATCACTTCCGAGCAATAAGGTTATTTCATCACTAATGATAAGCATAACTTCCTCATAGAAGATGATGAGCCCAAGACTTACAAGGAGGTAATGGAAGGCTTAGAGTCAGATAAATGGTTTACAGCCATGAAGTTAGAGATGGACTCCATGTACGATAATCAAGTTTAGAACTTGGTTAAAGCTCCAAGTGGGATTAAACCCATAGGATGCAAGTGGGTTTTCAAGAAGAAAACTGACATGGAAGCTAATGTGGTTACCTATAAAGCAAGACTAATTGCAAAAGGTTATAGTAAAAAATAAGGTATTGACTATGATGAAACCTTTTCACCAGTGGTCATGTTAAAGTCTATCAAAATACTCCTTGTCATCGTTGCTCATCATGATTACGAGATCTGGCAGATGGATGTGAAAATAGCGTTCTTTAATGGGTTCTTGGATATGGATGTATATATGATACAACTTGAAGGTTTTACATTCCATCATGTCTTGATGGTATACAAGTTGTAAAAGTCCATTTATGGACTTAAGCAAGTATGAAGGAGTTGGAATATTAGGTTTGACAAGACAATCCGAGAAATTGGTTTTATGTCAAACTCTAACGAGCCTTATGTATATCAAAGGCTAGTGGGAGTGCAATCATTTTCTTGGTATTATATGTCGATAAAATATTGTGATAGGAAATGATGTTCCTAATTTTAGATAATAAAGTCATAGTTGTCAAAGAAGTTCTCCATGAAAGACCTTATAGAACCAGTTTTTATACTAGGTATAAAAGATATACCATAATAGATCTAGAAGGCTGTTAGGTCTTTCTCAAAGTATATACATAGATAAGGTTTTGGCTAGATTTAACCTTGAGAAGTCAAGAAAGGGTTATCTCCCAATGTCTCATGGGATTAACCTTTCTAAATCTGAATGTCCAAGAAAATAAGAGGAGAGACTGCGCATGAATGGAATATCCTATGCTTCAGAGATTGGATCCATCATGTATGCTATGGTATGCACTCGGTTTAACACCTCATATGTGTTGAGCGTCACGAGTAGATTTCAATCTGATCCAAGTGAGAAGCATTGATGACCGTTAAAACTATCCTAAAGTACTTACGAAGGACTAAGGATATGTTTTTAGTTTATGGAGAAAGTGATCTCTCTATGAAGGGATACACTGACATGAGTTTTCTACCTGATAGGGATGATTACAAGTCACAATCAGGATATGTGTTTATGTTAAATGGAGGGGCATTTGTTTGGAAAAGTTTCAAACATGATACGACTGCCGATTCAACCACTAAATCTGAGTATATAGCTGCTTCTGAAGCAGCTGAGCAAGTTATCTAGTTAAAGGGATTTATTGGTGATTTCGATGTGGTGTCCAGCATTGTAAATCTAATAGCAGTCTATTATGATAACAATGGGGCTATTGCTCTGGCAAAAGGAACCACAGTTTCGTTAGAGAAACAGACATGTACTCAGAAAATACCATCTCATTCAACAGATAGTATAAAGAAAGGATATAAGCTTAGAATACATCCCTATGGATCAGAATCTAGCGGATGGTCTAACAAAGCCATTGACTCGGGTTAAGCAAGACTAGCATGTTAATGAGTATGGCATGAAGCCCATGGGTAATTGGCTCTGGTTCAAGTGGGAGATTGTTAGACATGATGCATGCCTTAGAGGTATTTAGGCCAATATATTTATTAGTTATAATGTACAAATAATTATCAGATTATTGTTATCAATAATAAAGGCATCTTTATTATTTATCAATGTTTATTCAAATTATATATCTCGATGGTATCATATATATGTGTTATTATATATATGCGCATTGATAAGACAAAATCCATAACTAATTCATAACATGAAAGTGCAAGGATATAGTGGGAGCTATGTGGTGTGAGAATTGCACACACGAGTTACTATGATAGTCTTAATATCTCTAAACATAGTTTCATTGAGATTGGACATCAATGAAGTGGATAGGCTAGCATGTGTAGGCATACTCCCGATCTTACAAGATGAAGGTGGTACCTTGAGTTAACACATGAATGTATTCGGGTAATACATTGGAGACCGCTATAAGATAAAGACTCAGAAATAACTATATCCATGTGTTGGTGTCATGTCTTATTGTAGTAGCAGTATAAGTATCCTCAGACCTAAGATACTAGTTACCTTGTGTAAGAGTTGTTATACTTTGGGTTATATTTATTCATACCCTGGTGATCAGTATGATACTGGTGATTACAGGTATAGTGATGATCACTAGTTGGTAAGCCGAGTAGTCAAGTTAGGATCCATCGCTCCTGGTATAGTGATATAACGGGAGCTGTACCTTAAGGCCTCTTGTTGAAGAGACACACTCATAAATCTCTGATCAGAGTATAAGACTAATAGAACATGTTTCTAGCCAATCTTGATACATTATGGCTAGTGGTGTTCTACGTGAACTAGTCTAATTCCAGGATAGCTACGGCTATTACATGAGCTAAAACTTATTTCAAGCTCAATAAGCTGGATGGTATCTAACCTGATGGAGTGTATTGTATTAGCTACTATTCTAGAATTAGGTCAAGTCACAAGCACGTGACGTTCCAAGTATCGTGGGATCATACGCTTTTGCTAGAAAACCCATTTGATCATCTCAAGTTATCGGGTTCCATATCAGTCTAGAACACTAAGCCTAAAGGTTCCTAGATGGGAAGCTAAGTTTAGGTCAACCTCTAGCAGCTTTATACTTCGGGATCCTATGAGGTCACACACTTTGTGTCTTTGCCGGATTAAGTAAAGAATTTATAGATTGGGTCTATGCCGAGAATATTTAGAATGTCAAAATTGTCAGATGAATTATTAATTGGTTGGAACAAATAATAATTAAAAGTTTAACGAAAGGGGTTTTGGAAAAACTGCATAGGGGCGAGCAAGGGAAATTTTTCCCGTTGCGAGTGGGCCCCACGAACATGGGATGTTCATGGGTTAGGGCCTGCGAGGTTGCCCCACGAGCATTTTTTCTCATGGGCCACAAGCATGTGCTGGCTCATTGACCAATGCGCGGCACTTGTGTGGGCCTCTTGCATAGGCCTAGATGTAGCCCACAAGCCTAGCTTCCATGATAAGGTAAGCCCATTAGGGCTTGCCTTGTGGTAGCTGCACAGCCCGCATATGCTGGCTGTTCACGGGGGGTTGACCTACTCGGAGCTGGAGCTCTCCGCAGCAACCCATGTGGGATGCGAATATTCTCATCCCACATTGCTAAATGAGGGGAGCTTTTTACTCCCCTCCCACTATAAATAGTTATCCACGCTGTGAGTGGACGATGTTGTACCCGCGCGGTCATTGTGAGGCACGGGCCTCGTGAGATGGGATGTGGGATTTTCAGAAATTGGTTATTGTTGTGGAGTGAATTCCAAAGACTCAAGGCCTAAACCTCTAGCCTACGTTATATAGATTCGCCACCCAAATCAGCTCTTCTGGGAAATTCGATACAACCTAGATCTTGTAAGCCTAAACGATACTGTAGTATAGAGATTCGAGTTTGGATGAGTTACTTATTTCATCATTATTTAAGTCATATAAAACAAGTTGCTACCATATCTAAATGTCGTGATACCTCATTCTAAATCATTTTCGAGTTATATTTTAGCATGCATATGGAAAGCAGTAAATAAGTGAGGAAAATAAACACGTAGGAAAGTAAATGCGCGTAGTCTAGGGGAATTATTTACATATTTGGGGATAGGGAATACAACTGGCCTAAAATACATGAGATCTAGGTAAATGAATACATCCATATCCTATTATAAAAACGATCTATCAAATACATAATTCTTTATTGAAATGCGATACCTGAAGGAAAGTAAATCCTAACATTCATCTAACTTATTCTACTTGCACCACAAAGGTTAGCATGAAGAATGTTCAGTGCACAAACATGTATCGACGTACTAAGTAAGTTCGATTTAGATATTTGGAAGACCCGTGTGGTCAAGTTAAATAAAAATACCAACAAGGGCTCGCAATTTCCATTGTGAAAAATGATTCATTTTCATTCAAATATGTTGCTCATTTTATTAGTGAAAATACTGCATTCAAATTTTATTGGGTCGGATATCCGTGAACGAGGATTTCCCTTCGTGGGGATCTCCTAATTTAACTTCGTTATTCACAAATATGTGGATATCATAAGTGATTCTAGGCTCAGGAATATAATTACTAACCCCTTGTATACGTTCCGAGAAAATTTAAAAACGGTAACAATTTTATCTCGGTGAAGAGGATATCGTTGTTTAAATATTAATTATTCTTGGAATATATCCAAAAGATTAATTCAACGAATAATTATTCTACTGGTCTCAATACATCCATGTGAACAAGTCATCTTCAGTTAATTAACCCTTACTCGGTAAATGACGGATAATCTTACATTCTAGAAAAAGAGGATAATGCCGACGTCTGCATTGCATTGTCGATGTCAGCATTGCAACACAAACACTGACATCGCAACATCAACGTCAGTGTTACCTTATTTTTCCAAAATATAAGTGAGGAAATGCAAGAAATTTAAACACTTTTCAAAACAATTTCAAATCACCAAATAAGTAGGAAACACAACTCTAGGAACTTAGAGACTCGCTCCATAGTCGAGAATTCACTTCTTCGAGATCCACAAAGTTCCTTCGATAAGCTCTCCTTGTTTCTTTAGCTCTTCGAAAATAATCTAGAAGGCTCACTTAAGTTTAAGCCTTCAAAAATAATTCTTTGATTATTTGGAGAAACTCGTGGAGGATCTCACATAACAAAAGAAGAAGAGGGAGTCGAATTCAGAGAGAAAATTTGAGCTTGAAGCTATTTTCAAGTGTTTGAATAAATGGAGCTGGAGGCCTATATACAGGGAAAAGAGGGAGTGTTAGACCTCCCCTCAATAACGAATTTGAGAACTTGTATTTTTGACACACACCTAATCTATAGGTTCTTTACTTAGTCTGATAAAGATCCAAAGTGTATAACCTCATAGGATCCCAAAGTATTGAGCTACTAGAGGTTAACCTAAACCTCGATACCCATCAAGGAACCTTTAAGCTTAGTGTTCTAGACCGATATGGAACCCCGATAGCTCTAGATGATCAAATGGGCTTTCTAGCAAAAGCGTATGATCCCCCGATACTTAGAACATCACATGCTTGTAACTTGATCCGGTTCTGCAATAGTAACCAATACAATACACTCCTTCCATCAAGTTAAGTATCCAGTTTATTAAGCTCGGATTACGTGTCAGCTCATGTAATAATCGTAGCTATTCTTGAATTAGACTTGTTCACGAAGAATACAATTCGACCATTATGTATCAAGATTGACTAGAAACCCGTTCTATCAATCTTATACTCTGATTAGAGGTTTATGAGTGTGTCACTTCAATAAGGGACCCTAAGGTACATCTCACATTATATCACTATATCAGGAGCGATGGATCCCATCTTGATTACTTTGCTTACCAACATGTGATCATCACTATACCTTTAATGATGCGTATCATCCTAATCAAAGGGTATGAATAAGTATAACCCAAAGTATAGTAACTCCTAGACAAGGTAACCATTATCTCAAGTCTGAGGATACTTGTACTACTATTACAATAAGACATGACACTAACACATGGATATAGTTATTTTTTAGTGTCTATCTTATAGTTATCTCCAATGTATTACATGAATACATTCATGTGTTAACTCAAGGTACCACCTTCAGCTCTTGAGATCGGCTTCTTAGATCTATTCCAAGGAGTAAGCTTACACATGCTAGTTTGTCCATTCCATTGATGTCCAGTCTAAATGAAACTATGGCTAGGGATATTTAGACTATTCATAGTAACACATATGTGCGATTCTCACACCACGGAGCTCCCACAATGTCCTCGTACTTTTTCGCTACGAAGTAGTCATGGACTTTGTCTCACCAATGAACATATACATATTTGATATTATACATATATGATACTAGCGAGATACATAAATAAAAAGCATTGATAAGCAACAAAGATGCCTTAATTATTATTATTAATAATTCGAAACTGTTGTATCTTATAACTAATAAAGATATATCCTCCTAATTGCCTCAAGGGCATACATCATGTCTAACAATCCAAATAGCATGGATTTTATTCCAAGAGGATTCACAGATGCTGATTATGGCAGAGACAAGCTCGATAGGAAAAGCACCACGAGAGGATGTCAATTCCTTGGAGAATGCTTAGTCTCTTGGTATAGCAGGAAGCAAACTTTTGTTACACTAAGTACAGCTGAAGGTGAGTACATGGCAGTAAGAAGTTATGTAGCACAACTGCTATGGATCAAGCAGCAACTGGAAGACTATGGCATAAAATCAAATTGTCTCGAAGTTTTGTTTGATAACAAGAGCGCAATTAACCTATCTAAGAATAAAGTTCAGAATGGCAAGATGAAGCATGTCAACATTAGACATCTCTTCATTAGAGATAATGTGCTAAGGGGAGATGTAAAGCTGGAATATGTTCCTTCAAAGGAACAACGCGCTGACATATTCACCAAACTATTGCTAAAGGAGAATTTCAATGTCCTAAGGCAACTTATTGGTATGGCGAACCCTGAAGAAAAAGTTAAAAGTTTTGGCTAATTATAAAGAGAAAGCCTTATTTCAGCGAGGAGATGACACATGTTTAACTCGATCAAAATTTTAAAGTAACAGCATGAGATTCAATTTCGTGATTAAAATCAAAATCCCACTATTTCAAAAGACGTGCTTTTGAATTGGAACCGTTTTCTGCAAAACTCATCATTTTGCTAAGGCAGTTAATCAAGTGTTAATCCCAGCGTTAATTCTCATCTTGAGCCGAGGAAGTGCCACGTATCTCAGAGAGTTCAAATTATCTATAAAAGGCTGAAGGAGTTGAAGAGAGAGGTTACTTACATCTTTGAATCTTAAACAATTTCCAAAGCTAAAAAACCTTAATATCTTTTCTTCTCAAAAATTCCTTTTCTCTCAAATGGCGATAACCAAACCTTTAGACTTCAATCCACCTCTAAAAGAAGCCTTATTGTAAATTTTGAAGGCAAGATGGAGAAAATCACCTTCCCAGAAGGAACTTTGTTCACAAAGGTGGATTAGGTATTCAACCTAGATTTTGGCCCGGTGTACGATGTTGATTATGAGAGCCTTCTTAGAAATTGCATCATGTATAGGATCATCAAGCAACAAAACTTCAACCAATTTCTGCAGTTGGAGTGACCAGCAATCACAGGTTTCACTAAGGCTTACTATTACTACACCAATCTCTACACCATCCAAGGCTTCAACGATGTCCTCTTGGTAGAAATTGATAAAAATTCCTACCTTGTCTGCTTAAGATTGATCATGAGCATCCACAACATATCTCACAAAGTCACTCTACTTTGAAAGACCGGTGATGAGGACACCATTATCATCTAAAAGAATAGGATCTCCCATCCAACTACGTCTCAGGAGAGATTTCTGCTTTAGGGATGAGCTGGACAACTAGAGCTTATCATGAGATGGTGGTTAAGCTACTATTGCCTAAGATGGGCTCTATGAATAGCTGTACCTATTTTGAGAGTTGTGTGGTCCACTATATAGTAGAGGGTAAGAGGCTTAATTGGAAAGTGGTGATTCTTCACCACCTGACTAAACTAACTACTGTCTATCACTATAGTTACCTCATCACCGCCTTAATGAAGGTAGTGAAAGAAGATGTTCTCGCTTATCTTGGAGGGCCTGGTGATACAATGTTGGCGGTAAAGAAAACCTTGGACCTATCCCACTTCACCAAGCTATATCACGACCAAGTGCATACTAGGTACAATAAAGCACAAGAAAAGCGAAAGATGAAGTGTGTACCGTCAGTATTACTGACAGATGTGCCTAAGGAGGAGGAAGATGGCTTTATGCTAGATTTTGAGGGAGGTAGTGAGGACATTAGTGATAATGTTCCTTTGTCAGAAAAATTAGAGCAGATCAGCACCACTGCATCCTCTCCAAAGGCTAAAGTAGCCTCTTCTAAGGTGAGGAAGAAGAGCCCCTTAAAACCAAGGGCAGCAGATATGCTTGCCTAGCCCCCAACAAGATAAAGAAGGTAAATGAAGGCCAAAACTCGATCTTAGAGGGAAGCTAAGGTAAAATAGTAAGTAGAAGAGCAAGAAGATGTTATGGAGGCAAAGGAAACCCTACACCAAAGAAAGCACAAACTGGTCATATAAGAAGAAACTAAGGAGTAGGGTGATCCCAAAAAGACCAAGAAAGAGGATACAATTAGTCCCGGCGCTACTGCTAAGGTGCAACATATTCTCACTAAAGCTAAAGGAACTCAGCGCAAGTGCTCTGCCACCTATAGCCCATTACATAAAAACATTCAGGTGGTGAGAAGTGATGAGGATGTTGGAAGAACCCTACCCCTTCATCAGGAAGAATCTGAACTTCCTAAGCCCAACATCCCCACACCCAAATTCACTGAAATTAAAGAACTTTCCACTCAACCTGAAGAACCTCAAGCTGATCCATCCTTGGATCAAACAGCTAACCTAGAGGTTATCTTAAATCCTACCCCTATTTCTTCTGTAAATCCTACTCCCTCTCCTGTAAATTCTCTAGTTTCTACTCCTATAGTCATTGAAATTCCTTCTTCTCCGGTAAATCCTCCACATTTTAACATTGTAAATTCCTCAGCAACTATACCTTCTTCTCCAGTACTTCTCCCGCACATACCCAAGATTATTTTTCTCTAAATACTTCTTCAAATAATAACCAAAATACTAATTCTCTTCCCCAAACTCAAATTATACCTTCCCCTGTAAAATCTGAACCTATTCCCTCTTCTTCAACTGTACAAACTCCTAAACCAACCTTTTCTTCAAACCCATCCTCAACCCCTCTAATCTCTCTAGTTTGAGAAGTTCCAAATACTGAGAACTCCGCTCAACAGGGAAATGCAAGTGATCCTGGTACTGAGGTAATTTTACAACCAGTGAAGTATCTGAACCTAGTAACAAGCCAATTCAATAGGACATGGTTGATTCATCCATCCTGGCTCAGATAAGGGAGCTGGAAAAGAAGAAATTCCCAACTCTTAAGTATGACACTGAGTTGGATGGGGGAGTTAGCAAACTACTACTGATTTAAGAATTGACGGACTTATCATCCAAGACCAAAGCCAAGCTTCCTAGGAACTCGGAGGCTTACCCCATAGTCATGAAACCACTTTATTTAAGGTCCTTGAAGTCTTCCAAGAAGCTCTCTTGTTTCTTTTTGGTTGGATTTGGTTGGTTGGTGATTTACCGAAAATCTTTGGAAGGGATCTATTCCTTGCCAAAGTAGATATTTCAGAAGGTTTAGTAACCTTCAAGTGAGTGATAAAGATGTTATAGACTCTCCATTCAAGTCTAAACCTCAAGCATTGCCTGAGTGATCTCTAAACCTCAAGTTTGCTTGAATGATCTCTAAACCTCAAGCTTTGCTTAAAAGATGAACTAAACCTCAAATTTGCTTAAGAGATGAACAAGTGGACCCTTGTAACCCAAATTCATGCCCTTTCCATGAACTTAATCTAACTAACCCAAAATCTCAAGTGTTGTTGATCAAATTTTGGTGTTTTGCTCAAGAACACTCATGAACTTAAGAAGAAATGCTCCCTAATGCTCTCTAGATCCTTTTCTCTCTTTCTTACCAATGTTTTTTATAAAAATTCAGTCCCCCCTATTCTGAAATTCCAACTCTATCTTTATGGAGCTCTCTTCATTCCAAAGTCAACTCCTTTTTAGACTTAGGCCATGCTTTTTACTTTTTACTTTTTGGCTTTTTCTTAATCCAAATGCAAATGTTGGATAGAACATAACCTAGGTAAGGTGTGGGGGTAGTGTTGCAAGAGAAAATTCCGAGCATGTGGATAAAAGTCACCTTTTTGGTTGAAAATTGTAGAAAATGCAGTTTTAGTTCTGCTGAAAAGTTGATGTTGTTAAAGGCATTGTAATGTCGGTAACGGTATTATGATGTCGGTAACAGCATTGCGATGTCGTTAACGACATTGCGATGTTGTTAACGACATGGCTTCTTTTCCTTGGGTTTTTTATGCTGAAATTGCTTAAAAAAGGTTAAGGCCCAAAGAAACAAAGCAAGCTTCCTCTAGATGAATTCAGGACCCTAAAAAAAGTGAAAAACTAGCAAGGGAAAATAAATTATATCATCATCATCAAACTCGCGAGTCAGGAGTAAAATCCCATGCTCACAGGGTGCCCCTCATGGGATCAATACTAATATGAGATTAGTATTATCCCACGATTAAAAGAGCAGTGGGGTTTAAAGATAATACCTGCACGGTCGCGTTGGCACTCTTTGGGATGGATACTTCATGACGGTTGGAAGCTTTCATCTTGGTACAGCATTTTTATGGATTGGTCTCTCCATGCCCCTTGTGAATTGCCTGCTCGGCAATGATTACCCCTTGAAGGTTGACCTTTAGCTTGTTGATACCGCTGGAACCATTAAGGAAAGAATCATACCTCTATTCTTCTGGTTGAGAATCCCGTGTGTAGGTTGTAGAAAGCCCATTGATGACGTGGACCGTAGAGAGTCTACTAACTGTAAAAAGTCAGGAAAAGACATGAATTGTAAAAAGTTCGTTGACTGTGAAAAGTCAGAAAAGATGCGAAATGCAGAAAGTTCATTGACTGTAAAAAGCCAGAAAATTATGAACTGTAAAGAGTTCGTTGATTGTAAAAAGTCAGAAAAGATGCGAATTGTAGAAAGTTCGTTGACTGTAAAAAGTCTGAAAGAGTATGTGGATTGTAGAAAGTTAGTTGACTATAAAAAATCAGAAAAGATGCGAAATGTAGAAAGTTCGTTGATTGTATAAAGAGGATGCGGATTGTCAAAAGTCTGTTGATTGTAAAAAGTCTGAAAGAAGATGCGGACTGTAAAAATTCCGTTGATTGTAAAAAGTCTGAAAGAGGATGCGGACTGTAGAAAGTCCGTTGATTGTAAAAAGTTTGAAAGAGGATGTGGACTGTAGAAAATCCGTTGACTGTAAAAAGTCTGAAAGAAGATGTAGACTATAGCAAGTTCATTGACTGTAAAAAGTCCAAAAAGGAATGTGGATTGTAAAAAGTTCATTGACTATAAAAAGTTTGAAAAGAGATGTGGATTGTAGAAAGTTCATTGACTGTAAAAAGTCTGAAAAGATTGTGGACTATAGAAAGTTCGTTGACTATAAAAAGTCTGAAAAGAGATGTGGACTGTAGAAAGTTCGGGTAGGTATGCGGACTATAGAATGTCTGCGGTGAATCCTCCTTGTGATTTGACCTCTAGTTGATTGTTACTGTCGGAACCGCTTGGGAAAGGATGAGAGCCGTGTGCTTCATGCCTTTGAAAATACATCAATTATAGTAGTCTTCATCAAAATCTGTTGTGGGATGGTTGACCGTTGCGGTCTGAATTGTATACCCCTTATAAGTTGATCATGGGTTGATTGTGACCCTCGGAACTGCTGGGGAAAGGATGAAAGCCGTATGCTCCATGATTTTGATGATATATTAATTGCTATGAGTCTGATATAAATACCCCTAGTGAGTTGATGGGGTATCTGCAAGAATGAGGAAATTTATTAGTAGATACTTATGACATATGTTTTACTTCCTTGATTGAGATTGCTGAAAGCAAAAAAATTTTCCCATTCAATCAAGAATTAAAACATGAGGGTTCTGAGAAATTTTTCTTCAAGCGAAGGATAAACGTGGAAATTTGAGTTTGAGATTTTTGGGGATTTCTTGATGGCCGCTCTATTGTTTTGGGAGGCTTTTGTGATGTTGTAATATTGCTTGAAAGAGGCCTAGGTAGGCTTAAATTTGATAAAAGTTTAAATGACTTGAGTTGGGCTATTGTCATTCTCAATTTTGATGATGTGTTGCTCCGACATCTTCTTGATGCTCGTAGTTTTCTCATGTGAACGTAGAGTGTTTTTTCATCGGAATAGCATTGCCTCAGTTTAACATAACCTTACTTGTAAGTGACATGATGAATATGCATGTATGAATGGCTTTATGCATGAACAACATTTATCACACTATGTATGTTTGTCTGTTGTAGATATCATTGACTTTGGAGTATTGGCCCAGTTAATAGTAGAAGCTTCATTGCATGAGGGGCCTTTCGAAGGTTTCTAAGTTGATACCCTCTTATGCTAGAGCATGAGTTCCCCCAGGATTAATCTCATTGGGTATTCCATGGTTGCCTTATTATCGATGGCCGAGTTTTGTAGACATGACTTCTTCGGAGTGATGATGGACATGGGTCCAAGTCGAAGTTCGATTTTGTGGATGAATTAGAGTCAAGTTCAAAGCCTGAATTTAGATGAATAATTGAATTTTTGACACTCATTTCCTTCTTTGGTATGGCTCCAATGATGTAAATGTTGATCCCGAACCATGTTGGTGATGCTCACTTTGAAGCTGATAGTGAGAGCTTGGAAGCTTTTATTGTGACAATCCTCTCTGCAAGGGAAATCCGAAGATATCTGTCCTAATATCTAGAGGAAATAGACGATTCTTTGTGCCATTCTAAGGAGAAGGTGATGAAATTGATATTTCTTCGATTCTACTTTTTACATAGACTACCCTTATGGGTTTTCAATCTATCGAACCTTATCTTAGTTTTTTCCTCGACCGACCTTTCAGGTTTTCAATCCAGCAAACTTATCTTTTCTTCTTTTCTTCATTATTATTAATATTATTTTATATTATTTATTGAACCATGATGTGATGAGATGCTTACATGCGATATTCTATTGTTGGCATGCAATCACTGAAGGTAAACATATGCATAAAGATTCAGCAAGAATGACAATTCATTGATGAACTTAACAGGGGCATGAATGTTTCATCGATTAGCCCTTTCAGGTTTTCTAATCAATGTGTTTACTTTTCTCTCGATGTCCTAAGTTTTATCTGAAACGCTCTTTTCGGGTTTTCAACTCAGCGGACTATTCTTTTTGTGTTTTGAAAAGAGGCCCTAATTTTTGCTTAACTAACAGAGTGCTAATTATCAAGCTAATTACTTTTTTTGCATTACTTTTTACATGATTGATTTTTTTCACCTAGACGTGATAGCGTTTGAACTTATCTTGGTTGATTCATATCCATGACTTTAGCAGCTTCTTCGTTCAACATTTTCTGATTAATTTGTTGGCCGCTCCTGCCACTATGATGAGTGATGATGCTTGATATTCACCTTTTCAATTGTTCTTCTTGTTGATGATTCCTTGATAGCCATATAGAGAATGAATGATTTTTCAAGGATGGAAGGCTTCAAAATCTATATCAGACATAGCTTGATTCCATCGAACGCAAACAGGCGTTGTCTATTGGTACTCCTTCAAGAGTGTGATGATTGGCCCACCAATGGTGATGAGCCGTGCGATGAAGTTGTTGACACATTGAAATGCTTTTGACTCCTTCTTTGTGTCTTCGGTATTGGTGTTTGGCCAATCGCAATAGGTAAGTTTAACTACTTTGGGGAACTTAGCTTTAATTCACTTTGTTGCCTCTACCTTTACATTTTCGGCCCACTTTTGTCTCGATCGTGTCATTTTCTATTTGACTGACTTAATGGTCGGTGGAGATTTTGTGTCTGACGATCTTTCTGTCGACTTCTGGCATGTCTTCATAGGACCAGGCAAATGCAATCACGTGTTGTCTAAGTACCTATGTTATCTCTCATTTTTCTTGAAGAGTCAAATCATTTGATATTATTATAGGGAATTCATTTATACCCAAATTAATTTCATGCGATGATGTGTCATGCATGCTAAAAAAATTATGCTCATGTTCACGAGAATGTGTGATGCTATCCGAAAGGATATCAAGCAAGCAAGCAATGTTTGATGCAATTGACGATTCAAAAGCCTCATTACCAGAGTTTGTTAATATAAAAGAGTTTAAAATACTAATGATTACATTATTAGAATTTTCATCCCCCACACGTTGAGCGTCTTATTTCCCAATTGTAGCCTTTTCGTATCAGTACTCATTGGTTGGTTTCCCCACGGGTGTGTCTAGAGATTCAATCCACTCAAGCTTCTCAGCTTTCTCAAAAATCTCATTGTAAGAAGTGAAAGTGTCGGTCCCGAGCCTCTATCGGTATCCTAGCAGTGCCCCGGCCAATAACTTTACAACCATCTCAGACAGACTAAGCTTATCCTTGAGTAGCACTTGGGTGGCCATCCACCTATTGTAGTAGGGTTTGAACAATTCCTTGGGTCTTTGCTTGACTGCCTCAAGATGTTGTATGGTGGTCTTTATTTAAGAATTGAAGCCATACTACTCTATTAGGGCCTCTGAGAGGTGCTTCTAGTGATGAGCTATTTCCAAAGGCAGGTTGTTATACCATTTATTGGTTGGCCCTCCTAGTGTAACAATAAAAAGCTTAGCCTTGATCCTCATAGCTCTCATCACAGTCTGGTAGTTGATTAAATGTGATCAGGGATCTCCTTCTCCCTCATACTTCTCTAATCTCGGCATTACAAAATTTTCGGGAAACCACTCATTATCATGTACTACAGGAGAGATATGGTAGTAGTTTGGCCAGAATTTCTAGAATTGGCCAGCGTGAGTAGCCAAAAACTGTTGCCATAGTTTTGCAACATTGGGAGGTAGATACTAGGGGATATTGTTCATTCGATCCCTAGTTGAAAATCGAGCTTAGGAGGAATGAACATTGTGGTCCTTTGGTTAAATTATCCTTGGGAGATCGTGGTGCCCCTAAGAGTGATTGTAAAGTTACAACCAGACAGTTCCTGGGCCATGATCAGATATTGACGTAGCTGGATTGTAAAGTTTAAGCTTGCATTGAAAGAGGATGGGGCTCTCAAATTGTGAGGGACCGCCAGTTGTGAGGCAAAGCTCTGAGGTGGTGGAATGAAACTAGATGAAGGTCTAGCTTTTCTTGTAGATGAAGTTGAGTGATGCCAACCCAAATGGAATGGACCTGAACTGACCCACGGTTGACCAACTTACCCCTGATTCAATTGATTTTAGGATTGAGTAACCTGGAAGGCATTAGCTTGCCTTAATCCTAAATGATCATTACCCTCAAAAGTCTAACCTGTCTGAAACTGACCGAACAGTCCTTGACCTTGACTAAATTGATTTGGTGCTTGGGATAGCGTTAACCCAGTTTGGTCATAGTGGTATTGAGGTTGCAAGCTTTCTACGCCAAATTAGGAAGCAGTGGTAGAATTTCTAATTAGGCAATTTGATAATAGGTGAGTATTGGGAGCAGAGTCCGACCTCTAGGCCTTAGGATAGCTGGTAGCAGTTGGATCTTGGAGATTCCTGATTGTTTCACAATTTGAGAGTCCATCTAAAGTACGGTTCTTTGGTTGATGTTGATGAAGGTGGAATTGTAACACTTGAGTAAATTGATCACTGTAGAGAATGGCGTTTAGAGCGTTAACCATTTCTGAGCCAGTGTTCAATGGGATTTGTTAGACAATTGGCACCTCATGTGAAATCCACTTGTCTGTCCCGTGACCACCTAAAAGATCCGTCATCCTGAAACACTGACCTGAACCAAAGACTGATACACGATTTAAACCAAAATCTGAACTTAAGCCCGAACCCAAATCTGAACTCTAGTCTTTGCTGGAATTAGTGTGTGGAATACCCTTTGATGGAAAGTTCTTTAGGCAAGCCACAATGGGGGGAATATGGACAAGTCGAGAAGTCGACCTCTTTCAAGCCTTAACGGAATCAAACATTATCGGATAGCTTCGTCATATATGAAATGCATGTTTGACATATTTGATGTTGATGTGCGAAATGCATATGACGTAGCTACATCACAAAGGAATAATATGCCATGATGCTATAAATTTCATGTTTGTCAATCCATTTGAAACAAACAAGGTTAGTCATTAGTAATAAAGATGTAACTCAAATGATAACAAGACCCGGCCTGTGTAGTGAGGGCTTGAGGTTAAGTTGACATCTATGTGATGTAGAGGGTTGTGTTTTTCAACTCACTTGGAACAAACAGGTCGATTACTGTAATACCCATATGGTAGTAAGCTTCTGGTTGAGGTGTAATTCGTGTTTTACCAATCCATTTAGAACAAAATAGGTTGACTTCCATAATACCAAACTTTAAAGTGTGACTTAGGTTCAATCCATTTAGAACAAACAGGTTAATTGCAGTAAACCTGTGTGGTAGTAGGCTGGCGGTTGAGGTGTAACTCATATTTTGTCAATCCATTTGGAACAAAACAGGTTGACTTCAGTAATACCCGTGTGGTAATAGGCATGGTTTTAAAGTGTGACTTATGTTTGCCAATCCATTTAGAACAAACAGGTTGATTGCCATAATACCCTGTATGGTAATAGGCTCGGTTTTAAAGTGTGACTTATGTTTACTAATCCATTTGGAATAAACAGGTTTATTGTCGTAATGCTCTTATGGTAATAGGCTTGGTTTTAAAGTGTGACTTATGTTTGCCAATCTATTTGGAACAAACAGGTTGATTGCTATAATACTTGTGTAGTAATAGGCTTGGTTTTAAAGTGTGACTTACGTTTACCAATCCATTTGGAATAAATAGGTTGATAACCGTAATACTCGTGTGGTAAATGGCAAGGCTTTTTTAGAATTTGCAAGTGTGACTCTTTCTCGTGTTGTGAGGTGGCTTCGTTCGGCTTTTGCACAATTGTGCGAGTTCAAGTAAATAGTGCATTATACCTTTTAGGTGTAAAAATCAACTACTTTGTGACACTTAGTGTAGCGAGTTTGTTGCCCCGAAAGGGCTGAGGTTCTGGTGCCAAGAGGGCACTACCATACTCTGGGAATTTTCTATCCTAATCATAGGTGACGTTGTCTTAGCATATTATCTAAACATAGGTGTGTGATATCAGAGTGACCTTGGGTTTGTGGTGGCATGATGACCATATCATAAATGAGTGTGTGCATAATCGTGTCTGCATAAGAGATTGTGGTTAGTATGAGCTATATATGATATATGATAAAAGGGAAGCGGTAAACACATAGCAAATAGCATGCGAAGCACTTCCTTCGACCTTATATTCCCTCGCGTAAGGGTTAAGCTTCTAAATCTAAGCTTGGATCATCTCAATACCGTGAGGTATTAAGGAGCATAATTGCAAGAAGATATACAATTTGTTTTGGAAGACCTAGAGAAAGTATCTATGGTTTCCTTATATGAGTTTGGTCATGGGTTCTTGATGTAGAAGGTTCGTGTTGCACTAAGATATACTCCAAATTTTTCCCAAATAGGTGCGAAAGAGGGAGGTACATGCGATATGGTAAAAAGTGATCCACCCACTTAAATATCTTTGGTCGCCAATGGGATCGCAAATGATACTTTTGCTAGCTTCTCGATAACATAGAGCATCCTAATCTTAAAGGCTAAGCCATCTAATGCATATGCTTTTGTTCGAAATACCGTAAGCTTGGATTTAACTCATTAAAACGATTTTTCAATACTCATCCAAAATCTTTTTAAACTTTTAAGTTTATAAAAGATATCCCCAACGGAGTCACCACTGTGAGCGAAAGACGTTCGACCAGCACGATCGCCGTGAGGTGCCGGCCCCGTGAGATGGGGCGTGGGGTCTTCCCGATTGAAAATGTAAGTTTTTAATTTAAATAAAGAAACTTGTTCATATGAAAAGTTTAATAGACTCGAGATCAAACCTTTAGCCTATGGTATTTAGAGTCGCCACCCGGATCAGCTCTTCTGGGAAAATTTGGAACAACTTAGATTCGTTAAGCCTAAGCGGTACCATAGTTCAAAGATTCGGGTCCAGGATGAGTTACTTCATCGTTATTTGAGTTAATATTATTCCCGTTTGGAAACCACGCCTTATGATATTTCGATTCAATCTAGATGTCTTCGGCTTATGTTTTCGGTTATTTGGTGTGCATGCAGAAAGTGGTAAATAAAGTGCGAGAAAGTAAACACGTAGGAAAGTAAATGCGTTTAATCTATGGGATTTATTACATCTTGGGATGGGGGATTTACAAATCGCCTAAATACATCGATGTCTAACAAATGTAAAATGAGATACCCGAAGGAAATTAAACCCTAACATACATCTATCCTAAACTACATGCATCCAAAAAGGTTAGCACAATCGATATTCCACAACACAAATATGTACCAAGAGTATCATGTATGCTCGATTTGGATTTTTACAAAACCCGTGTGGTCGAGGTAAAAATAATGGAGATTTCAAAATTCTTATTATATAAAATGGTTCATTTTTATTTTCAACTATGTTGGTCTTTTTTATTAGTGAAAATGCCACATGTTACATTGTTGATTCGGTTATCCAGTAACTTGAGTTCCCTTCATGGGGGTGACCTAAAACAATATTTAGAAACATAAGTCTAGGCCAAACATGCATAACATAGCCATTATTTGGGTTAACAATGAAAACCAGGTGCCGACCCCGTGAGGTGGGTGTTGGGTTTTTTGAATCTGAAAAAAGTAGTGTTTTTTATTTTAAAGAAACGAACCTATCCTTGTGAAAAGTTTAATAGACTCGAGATCACAACCTCTAGTCTATGGTACTCAGAGTCGCCATCCTGATCAGCTCTTCCGGGAAAATTTGGTACAACTTAGATCCGTTAAGCCTAAGCGGTACCATAGTTTAGGGATTCTGGTTTGTGATGAGTTACTTACTTCATCGTTATTTGAGTTAACATTATTCCCGTTTGGAAACCATGCTTATGATATATCGATTTAATTTAGATGTCTTCGGCTTATATTTTTAGTTATTTAGCATGCATGCAAAAAGCGGTAAATCAAGTGCGAGAAAGTAAATACGTAGGAAAGTAAATGCTAATTACATCTTGAGATGGGGGATTTACAAATCGCCTAAATACATCAATGTCTAACAAATGTAAAATGCGATACCTGAAGGAAATTAAACTCTAACATACATCTATCCTAAACTACCTGCATCCACAAAGAATAGCACAAGGGATATTCCACAACACAAATATGTACAAAGTGTACCATGCATGCTCGATTTGGATTTTTTCAAGACCCGTGTGGTCGAGGTAAAAACAATGGAGATTTCTAAGTTCTTATTATATAAAATGGTTCATTTTTATTCAACTACGTTGGTCGTTTTTTATTAGTGAAAATGCCGCATGTTATAATGTTGGTTTGGTTATCTAGGAACTTGAGTTCCCTTCATGGGGGTGAGCTAAAACAATATTTAGAAACATAAATCTAGGCAAAACATTCATAACATAGCCATTTTTTAGGTTAACAATGGAAATGATGTCATCCATATCATTACCGACTACCCTGTGAAGGGCGATATCGATATGGATAGCCTGAAGCACTTCTGTTCCTACTCCAAACCTTAATCAACATACTAATATATTAATAAATCATATATATCTCCTAAATAATTACAATGTAGAAGCTTGGTACCCCCAATGATGCATTTCCAAACTCAGAAGGGTCTCAGTGGGTCATCCTGGGCCTAAACGATTTGAAACGGAGAAAAAAGAAGTGAAACTGGATTTTGCCAAAGGCCATGTCGTTAATGACATGGGGTCATATCTTTAATGACATCAAAATTCCAGACCTGCAGAAACAGCAAAACGAAAATCTGAAACTTCAAACGATCATAACTTTTTCTATACTTAATCGATTTAAATGACCTTTATCATTACGGAAAGCTCAAGATGTGTAGAATATGTTTGTGTAAACAAGATACTCAAAAATATTTGAAATCATACTACAATTCTTGGAAAATAGTTTGGTGTGAAAAAATGGAAATAACAAAAAAGAAAATGAAACTTCAAAAAAGAAAGCATATAAATGAAAGCACAAACTCTAGGAACTCAGACGCTTACCCCGTAGTCATGAATCCACTTTCTTTAAGGTCTATGAAGTCCTCCGGGAAGTTCTCCTTATTTCTTTTTGGTTGGATTTGGTTGTTGGTTGGTGATTTACCGAAAATCTTTGGAAGGGATATATTCCTTGCAAAAGTAGATATTTCGGAAGGTGTAGTAACCTTCAAATGAGTGATAAAGATGTTGTAGACTCTCCATTCAAGTCTAGACCTCAAGCACTACCTAAGTGATCTCTAAACCTCAAGTTTGCTTGAATGATATCTTAACCTCAAGCTTTGCTTAAAAGATGATCTAAACCTAAAATTTGGTTAAGAGATGAACAAGTGGACCCTTGTGACCCAAGTTCATGCCCTTTCTATGAACTTAATCTAACTAACCCGAAATCCTAAGTGTTGGTGATCAACTTTTGGTGTTCTGCTCAAACTCAAGAACATAAGAAGAAATGCTCCCTAATGCTCTCTAGATCCTTTTCTCTCTTTCTCTGCAATGATTTTGCCAAAAATTCAGTCCCCCCTATTCTGAAATTCCAACTCTATCTTTATGGAGCTCTCTTCAATCCAAAGTCAACTCCTTTTTATACTTAGGCCATGCTTTTTACTTTTTACTTTTTGATTTTTTCTCAATCCAAATGCAAATGTTGGATGGAACATAACCTAGGTAAGGTATGGGGAGGTAGTGTTGCAGAAGAAAAATCCGAGCATGTGGGCAAAAGTCACCTTTTGCTGAAAATTGCAGATGTCAGTAACGGCATTGCAAAGCTGGTAACGGCATTGCAAAGTCGGTAATGGCATTGTAATGTCATTAATGGCATTGCGATGTTGGTAACGGCATTACCATGTCGGTAATGGCATCGCGATGTCGGTAACGGCATTGCGATGTTGTTAACGACATGGCTTCTTTTCTTGGGTTTTTTTATGCTGAAATTGCCTAAAAAGGTTTAAGGCTTAAAGAAACAAAGCAAGCTTCCTCTAGATGAATTCAGGACCCTGTAAAATGTGAAAAACTAGCAAGGGAAAAATAAATTATAGCTTCATTATCGAACTCGCCAGTCGAGGGTAAAATCCCGTGCTCACAGATGGAAAGTTCAACAAGAAGAAGTTTCACATTAAAAACAAGTCATCTCAACACCCATGAGGAGCTGAGGAAGGATACAAGAAAGAATACAACAAAGACATCAAGTACTTTGGTTGTGGTGAAAAAGGCCATATCTAGTCTTCTTGTCCAAAAACCAAGAAGGATAGATATAAGAAGAGGTTCGCAAAGAAGAATGAGGCACTTAGAATCAATAATGTCTATATGATTGATTATCCCCTGGCTCCACTAATGTGTGTCTTGTATCTAAGGAGGATAATTTGTGGCTTTGGAAAAGAAGGTTGGGTCATAAAAATATGAAAATTCTATCCAAACTGGTCAAAAAGTAACTAGTTGTGGGTTTACATAGTATTAGCTTTGGGAAGGATAAACTTTGCTCAGCTTATCAGCTCGGTAAGCAAGTTAAGAAATCATTAGGTTAACTAATCACGTAGTAACTAAGCGACCATTGGAGCTCCTCCACCTAGATCTTTTAGCCCAGTTCAGCCTATGAGCATGGGTGGTAAGAGATTTTCATTGGTGATTGTGGATGACTTCACGAGTGTGAGCAGACGACACGGAGCGGTGGGCCGAGAGCGCGCGGGTCAAAGGCGCGGTCCACCGGGGTGTTTTGAAAACAGATGAAGAAGAAAAAGCACCAGGTCGGGGGCCCGGGAAAAAAAAAGGTTTAAAAGACAAAAAGGCGAAAACATTTTAGATCGGTTCGAACCCAAATCCGCCGTCTCTCAGTGTGGAGTCGCCACTTGGATTAGCTCTTTCCAGGAATTAGAGTCCTGTGAGGCTTAACGTCCAGGGGACAGCCCACCAAGACATAGAGAGTCGGGTCCGGGACAAGTTGCTTATTTCTTATTGGATCACATTAAATTACATCTACAGAAAACCGTTTTCTTTTAATTTGTGCATATTCTCACTTAGGTTGTTTTTGGAGTTAAATGCATGATTCACTTATTGCGAAATAATAAATCATTCACAAAGCAAAAAAAATAATAAACCATCCACAAAACAGTAAGTAAGTGCGGAAAGTAAATGCGGAAAAGTAAAATTACAAGGCTTCAAAAATCGGGGGATGCAACCACCCACTACCTTATTAATTACATTTCCCGTAAAATATGTGCAATACCCGAAGAAAAAAGTAAAATCCTAAACATACATCTAACCTGCATCCATAAAAGTTAGCACAGGGGATATATCACGTATACTCGACTTGGTTTTGGTGAGGCCCGTGTGGCTTAATTAAAACATCGGAGTTGTTAATTTAAATAAAAACAGTTCATTTTTATTTACACGTATGTTGGTCAATTTAATTAGTGAAAATGATCGCATGGCAAAATGTGAGGTCTGTTATCCGGGAATATATTTTATTCCCTTCATGGAGGTATTCTAATACAAAAATTAAAAAGAAATAAAAGAAGAAGAAGAGAATTACAACATTTACAATAAAATAAAATAATTCCTACGTTTACATGTAAAAAGAAATTAAGAAGAAGATGAGAAACACGAAATAAGCAGCTCTAGGAACTCAGAGGCTTTACCCTTTTGGCGTGAATCCACTTCGGCGTGTTCGTTCGATCCCCGGGAGGGTTCCTCTTTCGTTTTTGTAGTTTAAGGTGAAAAGGTTGACGTAAAAAAAATCCAAAAATCTCCGTTTAATTCTTGGTATTTTATTGTAATTTAATTAAAAAAAGATTGTTTTGTTGGAAAATAAAGTTTTTATTTGTCCAAAAGATAATCAAACTCGGGTTCTAAATTAGTTTTAGACCCGAGAATATCTGAGGATTTAAAAAGAAAAGATGAAGAAATTTTATAAAAAGATGAAGAAATTCGGGATCCGAAAGTGTTTTTGGATCCGAGAAAAAGTTAGGAGAAAGTAAGAAATACTGTTTTTATTTTTTTATTCTGAAAGAGAGGATTTTTCTCTGAATTTTCGACCCCCCTGTACTGAAAAAGACCCGACTATTTATAAATGAAAAAGTCCCGAAAAATCCAAAACAAAGAGCCTCGCACGCGAGGGGTCTCGCGCTCGAGGGCTGCTCGCGAGGCCTCCTTCTCACGAGGCTGCCTCGCGCAGCCTCGCGAGGGCTGCTCGTGTGGCTGCCTCGTCGCGAGGCAGCCTCGTGAAGGCTGCCTCGTAGCGAGGCTGCCTCGCGCAGCCTCGCGAGGGCTTCTCGCGAGGCCGCCTCCTCCCGAGGCTGCCTCACGCAGCCTCGCGAGGGCTGCTCGCAAGGGTGCCTCGTCGCGAGGCTGCCTCGCGCAGCCTGCGTGAGGCTCCCCCCCTCGCGAGGCTGCCTCGCGTAGCCTCGCGCGAGGCCGCCCCTTCGCGAGGCTGCCTCGCGCGAGGCTGCCCCCTCGAGGCAGCCTCGTGATCGAGACTACGTCTCTTACATTTTTTTTTAATATTTTATTTATTATTTTATTATTATTATTTTATTTATTTTTGGTATTTTTTTAGTTAATTAATTTATTAAGGACGTGGAGGATTCCCATTCGGATACGTCAGGATACTCGAAAATGTGTGATTCAAGGATAAAATCCCGTAAAAGCCATCATCATCGAACGCGCGAGCTGGTACAAAATCCCGTGCTCACAGCTTCCCCTCGTGTGATACTTGCTGGTTGTATAACCAGTATTATCATACGAAAAGAGCGAAGGGATTGAGAATATACTTGACTGGTGTGGTTGGCGACTTCTTGTTCCTAATGGGTGATGACATAGGCCTTCCTTTCTGGCGCTATGTCTTTATAAGGTTGTCCGTTTCTTTTTTCGGAATCCCTTGGCGCGTGACGCCCCTTGTGGGCGGGTCGACCGTTTCTTTCTGCGGCGTCCCTGTTGTAGTAACCGTTTCATTCTTCGGTTGAGACTATTTTATTCTTCAGCCATTGAGATAACCATTTCCTTCTTCGGTTGTGTTTTGACCTGCTTCCTGTAATAAATCAAATAAAAGATAATGTTAATACATTTTATGATTAATGTTTTAATTATTTGATTGAGTTTGTGCGAAGCAAAAATTTTTTCCCCTTCAATCAAAAATTAAAACATGAGGAATAAGTTTAGATGAAATTCAAGGATGTCCCGAGAATCGCTCCGTTGTGGGAGGCTTTTTGTTGCGATGTTGACTGTAGGTTCCTCTTATGGAGGTGGAGGCTCTTGTTTATCGAGACAGTGTTACCCCAGTTCGGCATCGTCTTTACCTGTAAATGTCACAATGTGACTGTGATGTATGCATGATTTATGCATGAATAATATTTATCATTTGATGTATGTTCGTCTATTGTAGGCGTCGTGGTCTTCATTCAGTGAAGAGCCTTCTCTTGTGTTGGTGCATGGTTACCCCTATGACTTGTCTTGTTTGGGATTCCATGGACGACTCCCTCAAAGCGACGACCATGGGTTCGTAGAATCAGATTCAAGTTCTTAGCTTAGATCTGATTTGAGGAAAGTCCGAATGAATCGTCGATCCCGCGTTGTGTCGATGATGATCGCTTGGAGGCCACTTGTCTGAAGTGTTGAAGGTATATGATGTTTCAGAGATGATGAATTGGACGTATGATGAATTTGATATTTCTTCGGTTCTAATTTCTACATAGATCGCCCCTGCGGGTTTTCAATCTATCGAACCTCGTCTTAATTTTTACCTGGACCGCCCTTTCAGGTTTTCAACCCAGCAGACTTATTTTTCTTTTTTTTTTGTTCTTTTTTCTTTTTGATGTTTACTTGCGATGTTCTACCATTGGCATGCAAGCAATCAAAATAAACATATGCATAAAGATTCAGCAAAAAATGACAATTCATTAATGAACTTAACAGGGGTATAAATGTTTCAAATGATTTGACTCCTGCCATTGATTAGCCCTCTCAGGTTT
>CATIWQ010347125.1:0-11037 GCA_949673415.1 Euphorbia schlechtendalii | reverse complement strand
ATAGTTTAAGCCATTTTTATACTTCATATAAAAGATTTCATGTGGTATGTAGTTGTTTTTTATGCAAATGCAGGTACTAAGTAAATCTTGGAAGAAAAATTATTAAAGTTGGAAATCGATGCAAAAAGAGTGAAAAAGGTGCAAAAAGATGTGTGGAACTTAAGGATTTGGCAAAGGATCGAAGATGTCAAAGATAGGTAGAAATCGCAAAGAGGAATCATGTCAAAAAGGCATGTCACGATCGTGACACACATATTGCGATCACGACTTGTTAACGTTCATGACAAAAAGTTGCCAACCAAGTATTCATAGTCGCGACAATCATTCACGGTCACAACCTTGATGATTTTTTTGTCAACTCTTCTCTTCTTTCAACCACCGGATAAGAACCATCAACTGCCATCAACTACCAAATGAAAAGACACCTTTTGGAAGTCAACCAATCATGAAAAGGTGCATTTCCATTGTGGATAAGATCAAACAAATTCAACCAATCACAATGAAGCGGTGTAATTCTTCGCCAATGAACACGACTCTTTGTTTGGATAGACGTAACCCTTTCTACTCTATAAATAGGGCTCCAAACTCACCAATTTCGTGGAAGGAGAGTGATTATGTGTGTGTCATAGTGCATAGTGTATGTATAGATAGAGAGTAAAAATATCTAGATTTCGCTACGTTCATAAGTGTTAGCGAGAAAATGTTTAAGTGATTCGAACCTTATTTCGATCACTAGATTTCTCTACATATTCGAGCGATTGTTGTATAAGTGTAATTGCAAATCACTTATCAATAAAAGTTTTCGTTCTTCAATATTCATTTTTTCGATATTCACAAAGAATAGCATCCTAGAGAAGGTTCTGTACTAGTCGAGACCGAATTCAAAGCAGAGGCAGGAATTGCGGGAATTGACAACTCCCATTAAAGAATGGATAGGGTTTGATCAACTTTACCTTTCACTTGCATACCTTACAACATTGCTTTGCTTTCTACTTATACTTTCTATTTCTAAGTTTATGATATGTCTGTGTGTTATAATGTGTATTTTGTGTTGAGTCTTTTATATTAATCAAGTTATATGCTTTTGAGTTAACTTTAAGAGTAGTTTCGGGGTTAACGAGATTGTGTATAGTCACTGGATCTGTTATTATAATGCTATTTAGTGAGCCAACATTTTTGGAATGGTAACTTGCTAAATATGGCTATGTGAGAGCGACCCATACTAAGCATAGTAATATTGTTATCCAAGTTTATATAATCGTCTTAATTCGTTGGCACTAGATTTACAAAAGTCATTTCATGCGTTGCTCTGCGGTGAATAATTGAATATCTGAGTGTCTAGAACCGAATCTATTAAATTAATCTAGTGTACGTAATATCTTTGATGATTTTGCATGTTTTCTTTGCTATACTTGTTTGTAGGGAATATCTATATACTTTTTATCTTCTTTAATCTTTCATAAATTTTTCTATCCATCCATCATTCCAATACTCCAAAATAAATTACATTATTTTCTTTTGTTTCGTTCCTCATGTTGATCTTTAGAACCGGTTCCTTCCCTGTGGGATCGATATCTTTTAAAACTACATCGTAAATGTATACTTGCAGTGGTCACCAATTTTCTCTTTAGATAAGCGGTATTGACAACACATGTTCTTATTTTGAACTCTTTTCTTATCGGTAGGAAAGTGGGAGACAAGGTTTTTGGCTTCTTTATAAAATATAAATCCTCAGAGTCAATAGAGTCAAAACCTTGCGAACAAACATTGTTAAGGTAATAAAGATAGTTAACGATAGAGAAACCTGAGATTTATCCTGGTTCAGCCCTTAGCCTACCTCCAATCCTTGGATTCTTTTCCGAGATTTAATCCACTACTGATTCTTTCCTTTAATAGGCAAAGAAGCATTTCACAATGGGTAAACTGATTATAGAAAGTACCTTCCTTTTGAACTACCACTCAATACTCAGTTTGCGTACCCTTCCCAAACTGACTCACTCAGATTGAAGAATAGAGGATTTCAACTTTAAAACATTGAATCCTTTACAATAAAATAGCTTATCTAAGAATCTAAGCCTTTTTTATTTCTTTATAATAAATTGATTAAGAATTGAGTGCTTGTGTTTGGATTGCTTGAAATGGAATTTCGAACGCTGGGATTGCTTTAGCAGAGTTTCGGCTCTTAGGAAATTCAAGGTGATTCACCAAGTTGTAAACGTCTTCTCCTAGCTCTATTTATAAATGTAGAGGGCTGGAAGTAGCCATTGTAAACTTCTCATCTTGATTTGATCTTCAAAATCTCTTTTCTTAACAGCTTTCAAATCTTCTCGTTTGAAATAGATTTCAAGATGTTTAGAGACAATGATATCAAATGTTGAGGTGTGAAGTTAATTCGTTAATCTTCAACTAGTCAATAACTCAAATATCTTCAAGAAAATCTGTTTGAGAAAGATGCATGAGATGCAACATGGGGATATGCAGTTGGTTACTTTGTTGATGTTGCAAAATTGCACGGAGACACTAAAAAATGTTGCATGTCAGAAGAAACCTTTTTTACTTAGACACTAGTGAGGTATCTCCAACATTTCGTACTAACACCTTTTGGTTGTAAGGACCACATGAATATCTATTTTGATTTTAATGCTTTTTACTTGAAAAGCATCGAAAGATTATTATTTCTTTACAGAAATGATTAAAACCACAAGTTTCATGATTTACATAAGTGTCAAGTTACTTAGATTTTAAGTAAGTAAACACTACTCAACTCAAACTGAGTTATATCGCATAAATTATTTAAACTCATCTTATCCTTCTCTAAGCCATAAATTATTTAAGTTTGAACAAAACTGAGTTGTTTTCATTAAAACAAACTCAAGTTAAACTTGTTTAATTAAGAGTCTACTTAGTACCTAATTAATTTCACTATCCCAAGTAATTTGTTATTTCCAAAACTTTAAGTACCATGAAGTACTATTAACTTGGATTAAATAAGTCCATTTAACAAAAGATCAATTGGTTGTGTTAACACACACGCTCACACACACACACACAATATATTTCCAACATGTGATTCTTCTCATATCTCTCACACTCCTCTAAGGTGAAACAAGGCTAGGACTAGTTGTGACTAGTCAAAAATTCCTTAGCCTATTTGTTTGAGACCCAAGGTCATCAATGAGTCTAGCCTTCTATGTTAGCCCAAAATCTACCAAGAAATATATGAACCCAAGATCTTTGTGGTTACTAAGTCTTCTTCTACTTTGATATCATGTGGGGGATTTGTAGGCCTTGAGATTATTGTAGTTGATAAGTTAAGTGAGCGTACAACTTGGGTTGATCCATCTAACACAAAGCCAATTGGTTTATGTTCATGCCTAATCTTCACCACTTATATACTACTCATTGATCTTATTTATATATGATCCTGACGAGTCCAACTATACATCATGATGAATCATACTAAAGAATGGTGTACAGCAATGTAAGGAATCATAGCTTCCATAATAGTTTCAAGTCAGTTAGTTAGCGTTGTTATGCATGACTGCCACATCATCTAGCTTACCTTTACTTGTTAGTTTATGTGTATAAATAAATGGTTGTAATCTTAATTTATTTTATGAGAAATGATAATGAAGAGAGAGATCTCATGTTGATCAATATTCTTTCAATGCTTGAGCTTTCCTAATATGGTATTCGAGCATAATGGCTGGAAAGAAGAAATAGAAGTCTAATACTCGGGTAGAGAGAATCATATTTGAAGAAGAGAATCAAATTCTAATCCTTAAAAGAAGAAGGAGAAGTAAGTTCAATACAAATTCCTAAAAAGATGAATGATCAAAGCTAAGATCGGACTAATGGAAATGATAATCCTAAAGCAAACCTAGTAAGTTCACTATTAAGTAACCACTTTACTTAGAAGCATGTCATAATTAGGGCCTTAACAATTAAGAAAAAGTTGAAGTTTATAGACTATGATGTAATTCCACCTGCTAAGAACACAACTAAGCATATATAATATTTGGAAAGAAATGGACTACCTTATAATGGCTTGGATCTTAAATGCAATACACAAAGATTTCTCAAAATCTTTTTGAATTTGCAACTGTAAGCATGGGATTTGGTTCCCCTCGCGAGTTCGATGATAAAGCTATAGTTTATTTCCCTTGTATGTCATTCATTTTTATAGGGTATTAAATTCATCTAAAGAATCTCTCTATGTTGATTTTAAACCTAGGAAACTAATAAAATCGAAACTGAAACTAAACTAAGACCTTGATAGGCAACATCACCATCGATATTGGATATATCACCACTAATATTTTCAGCATTAGTAACAATGTTATCAATGTCATTACCAATATAGATACCCAAAATGCTAGCTTTGCACTTTTTTCGTATTTTGATACATTAAAGTGGTTTGTCTTCTTTTCATCTTTGACTGATAAAACTCATCCCCTAACCTTACCTAGGAGATGTGACCTTCTCCTTTTCATAAGGATTTTACAAAAGCAAAAAGGTAGGCATGGCTAAAAGTAAAAGTGCCTAAAGTAGGATCTTAGATGAACATAGTAGGTCAAATCAAAATGAATAAATTGAAGATATTAGCAATTGATTTATGTAAAAGATGGAAGCTTACTCGAGTTGAGTGTTTTAAACTAGTTGCTTGTTAGCATGAAATTTTTATGACCCCAATTAGTCAGTGATGAAAGTTATTTTGGCTTATTCAAAATGTTTCAGATACATGAGTTAATCTATGAAAATGGATCTCAAAGAATACAAAAAAAATTCTTCACCCCTAAAGATAGACAAAATTAAGAAATTCACTTGAACCTAGGAGATCACGATACCACAATCTAAGATCACAACACCACTATCCTGATCATTGTACCGTAATCCAATGTTTCCGAAATAGTGTTAACTGCCTCAATTTAAAAATTCTTGTTTAAAACTACCAAAAAACGGTATTGGGATCCCTAAAATGGTACCGTGATCGATTTAATTAGGCAAAAAATTATTAGAACTCAACGCTTTTCGTTTTTAGTGAAGATTTGATTTCGTACCCGATTTTAACGATTATATCTCTTTAAGTAGAGCAGGAAGTGTGAGACAAAAGGAAAAATTTTCTCTGCTAAAAGTATCCAACCTTGGTCAAAGTACTTTCATTATCCCAATTTTCTTTCAAAAAGGTTCTAAAAATGAGTTGAATCGATTAACTTGATTAATCTTTTTGTTTCTAACTATTAATATCGAATCCCAGCCACTAAAATTATCTTCTAATCTGGTTCGTCAAGGTCTTGTCTCTTTAAGATTGCTCGATATTCGAAAAAGAAGAACTTTAAGCCAAAAGGTAAAACCGGAGACTAAAACTCTTTCGATTCATTGTTTTATTTTGTAAGGATTATTTCCATGATTTAACAGTCTAAAACTAATCGTGCAATTCATACAAAAAATAAAAAACGTAAAGAACACAGAATTTTTACTTGGTTCCCCCGTCTGGACTTATAAAATGCCAGGCTTTTGAAGGGTAATCCAAGGTGCAAGGATTTTGGTTGCTTTATTGAAAGTCGCCGGAGAGAACAAAGTCCGGCAAAGAAACGTTTACAGGCCACTCAATCTACGGTTTCTCAAACATGCAAGAAACAACAATCTAGCACAAAAGAATTATAATAGAGAAAGAACCATAAAAGAGACTAGTAAACCCTAAAGAGAAATTACAACTGAAAAGCAACTGTACCAAATAAATCCATCGAGCCCTCAATATATAGCGCAAGAATAACCACCTTAACAGAAAAACAACGCCACTTGCCCCGTAACAACTTCACGCGCCTGAATCTCAACCGAACGAACTCAGAGAACTCAACAGCATTGAGAGAGACGGAGAGAAGAAGAAGAGAGAAATAAAGTGAGCTGCTGAGAGCGAAAACCTAGCTCTAAAGAGCTATATATACTGAAGCTCACAACAGGACTATTGGGCTGCAGAAGAATACAAATGGGCTGAAATCTCTAAAGGCAACACTATGTGCCACAGGCTTTTACGTATTCTGTCCTATGTAGGACCGACTTTGCAGAAGATTTTTAAAATTTAATAAGCTAGTAGTTGTGTTACTTACTTTGTGTATATTCTTCACTAGGAGAGGAGAGAGTTAAAAATTTTTTATTGTGTTTTCAAATGTATCCTCAAAGTTAAAACAAAAAAATTTAAAAAACATATTTAATGATGATACAGTTTTGTTAAAAGATAATTGTAAAATTTTTTATGTAAAAAGGTATGCATGTGATTTTAAAAATTAGTAAAAGAAGAATTTTTACTTTTAAATTGCCTTGTAAAAGAGGTAATCTTAACTGAAATTTGCAATCTATTTAATAAAAATACAATACACCTTGGTGATTAATTTTAAAATTTTGAGTTGTACAAATATTTTTTTATTTAAAATGTGTTGATAACTTTCAAAATATCATAATAAAATGAAAATTCTACGACAATTACTTTAAATTTGATATATAATTCTTAGATAATAATAGTATGATTAAATTACAGGAATGCTGAATTGATTTAAGAACATCACAATTTTTAATGCAATGGCATTTCTTTTCCTTTATTCGCAAACTTATGAAATCACAGTTTACAAAATAAAATTTAACTATGTACTTTTTGTAAAACAATTAAACCAAATAACATGTCTTTTGAATTTACCCTTAAAACTATTTGCATAGCTTCAATGGGTTGTTTAATTTTAGAGATTTATGCTTTGTTATAATAGTTGAGCTACAACCAAATAATATGGTCATAGTTTTTTTGCTCTATTTATATTACTCCCTCCAGACCTTTTTAAGTTTCATTTCAAAACATTCTATCAAAATCAATAAAATTCATTGCACCATTTGAAATTATTAATATATCTTTGTTGGACCCGATAAGGGTGATTTAAATGTCAAAGGGGGTGAATGACTATTTTTCGAGTTTTCACAAACTTCAGGGATTGTTGCGAAATTATAAGTTTATCATCCTTTGATGCGGATTCTGAGTAATTCTGTTTAATAAAAACTTAGTTCTTTTCCTTTTGAGATTTACTGATTTCAGATGCAATCAAAATCTTAATGACACAGTTAATAAAGAGTTTGGAGATTAAAGATTGCAAACACAAATTTTTATACCGATCCAGCCTCTGCCTACTCCAGTCCTTGGAATGTCTTGTCCAATCTTTGATCCACTATTGGTTATTCTTCAATAGGTGAAGAAACACTGCTAATTACAGATTGAAATACCGTCCAACAATTATAACTAAGCTTTACCAATACAAAAGTATCATCCTTATTGAATCCAGACTCTTGGCTTTATCAACACACTAATAATTGTCCTTAATGTATCTAGGCTCCCGAACATTAACTCATCATACATGAGCTGGTGAGTTACTCCCACCGTCTACTAAATATTGCCGTTTTAACTAATTCACAGTTTTTAAGATAACAATAAACCGAATGAGTTGATTTACTAATTTAACCTTTCATAAATGTGCTACTCTATTTTCAAAACTTCATTAATATGTTTAAATATTGATTCCTATAGTCTTCTTATCTTGTTATTGAAGATTAAAATATAATTATCTTGAAAGTTGAACAAATTAATAGGGGTAAGAATGACAAACTTAGAGAAAAAGTACATTGGAAATACAAAATGATAATAAAAAAGAGACATTAAAGTCCCTTTAAAATGACAATTTTTAGTAGACAGAGGGAGTACAATTTTTAGAATTTGAGCTTCTTAACTTTGTTACAATCAACTCCATTACAAATAAATTTTAAATGAAAGTTTGCTAATGCTTTTGAAAGTGAAGTTTGACAACGATTTGAGATAGCTTATATGCTTTTGAGATTGAATAAAACTTTACCAAGTTCCTCTGATGGAACATTGCTCCTTTTATTTAGACTCGAATATTTTCCGTTGACCTTGGAATGTAGCTAAAATCCAATCGTTGTCTCTTGAAAAGGAATCCATTATCTCTAAGGAGCACAAAGACAATTATTCGTTGATTATTCTGTTTAGACTCAACTTATATTCCCGTTTTTTAGATAGAAAAATTATGCCGAAATAGAGTTGCTACAAAAGTGATCCCCACAGTGGCACGTTGTATGCTGCAGGTCTCCAGGTTGTCAACATTATTTTATCCTTTTCTCATATATTATACCTTTTTGTACAGCTGAATTAAATGCAAAACCATGATAAAGTTGACTCACGTGATGTCTTAGGGTTTGCTATCAAATAATTTGAAATTAATTTTTTGCATTTAATTTGTCCTAAAATTAGTTATCTCATAGGCTATTTCCCTCTAGGAAACTTTTATAGTCTCCGATGATTCTTTATCCTTTGAAGACTTGGTGCATCCTATGATCCTGACGGACTTTGATGATGCTTCTAATTTAGGCTAGATCGTGATGTTGCTTTTAAACTTAATGCTTACTTGGCTTGCTATTGACTTAGATTACTGTCTCTGAGCTTGATTCTCGTTGTAAGTATCAAAACATTCTTTGAGATCCAAATTCAACAATTTTTATGCTTTATCATGTAATTTTCTTTCTTCTTAATCATTTACTTATAATTTCATCAATATTTAATCTCATTCATAATTAATACAAAAGTAAATTAGGAAAAAAAGATGAATGTTACATTGATAATCTTAATTCGTAAATAAAAAGAAAAAAAGAGTTTAAGTAGACATGTTAAAACCGAAGGGAAGTATAAAATATTGGTTATTAATCGAAATTAGAACATTTTTAGTAGTTTGTGGATTTCAAGTCTAGGTGGCATGTAGAATAGAGATTCCTTTTGATTATGTAGCAATAATCTAAAAATAGACAATATCTATTTATAAGATAGAAATAGTAAATTGTTTATTCCTTTTTAAGTTGTATTTATTGTAGACAATGTCTATTTGGTTATCTACATCTAACAATCAAATAGACATTATCCAGAAGTAAAGATGACACATAATGACACATCATATAGGGAATATGAGATGGACAAGTTACTAAAAATGCATTTTTAAATTGATTGTCTATTTCTTCCTATGTATTAAGATAATTTGCATCTCAAACTAGAAGTAGTAGCTCATGATAATTGATACTCCTCCGTCTATTAAATATTGACATTTTAACTAATTCATAATTTTTAAGATAACAATTAACCGAATTAGGTGATTTACTAATTTGCCATTTCATAATATCTTATTCAATTTTCAAGACTTCATTAATATGTTCAATAAAAACAATTTGCTAGTGTTTTAATATTGATTCATATAGCCTTCTTTTTATTATTTGGATTGAAATATAACTATCTTAAAAGTTAGGGGTAGGAATAGAAAACTTGGAGAAAAAACATATTAAAAATACAAAATAACAATTAAAAAGAGAAATCGAAAACCCTTTAAAATGATAATATTTGTTAGCTGGAGGAGTAATATGGTTACTGGCATTAATTAAATTGTAGATTTTTCATACTGATATTACGTCTTTATTGAAGCAATTATACATGTTGCTTTATTTATTGTTTTGAAATTATCAGTTGCACACATTACTGTAAAGGGAAGTCAACTATAATAATGAAGTAAATAATGTCAAAGTTCATATGTGTTTCTATGAATATTCATATTAATTAAGACACTATAAGGACGACCATATTGATGAAAATTATTAATCCATTGTGTATTAAATATTATCATTTTAGAAAGATTTTTTTGTGTTTTTTTTATTATCATTTTACATTTTTAAGATATTTTTCAAGTTTTTCATTCCTATTCTTATTAATTTGTTCAACTTCCAAGATAATTATATTCTAATCTCCAATAACAAGAGAATACTGTAAGTCAAATTATTTTTATTGAACAAATTAATAGTCTTGAAAATTGAATAGAATATTTATGAAAGGGTAAACTAGTAAATCATCTCATTTGGTTAGTTATTATCTTAAAAACTATGAATTAGTTAAAACGATAATATTTAATAGACGGAGGAGTACTCCTTAAAATTCTTTTAGTTGTGCATTTAACAATCATTTAGCAGTGCATTTAACTGAATATAGAATCAACAAAAAATATTGTTACAATACTGAATACCTAATTATCTTTTACTACTACAATTTTTATGTTCAAATATAATTTATAATTTCATCAATACATTATTTTTTTAATGAAAAATATTGAAAATACATTATTGATAGTTTAAAAATCTAATAAAAAGGTGAAGAGAATAATAAAAAATTGGAGGAACCATAAGAGAAGATTAGAATATGTGGTCTAAAAATAAAAGGGGATTTTTATAGAAAAAGATTCTTGGTCAAATATTAGAGCAATATTGTTATTTATCTTTATAATTATAAGAAAGAATGTGAAAAAAATATTTTTCAATCCGTACATTTCATTTTGAAATGAAAGGTAAGAATTAAATCAACAAAATTCTAATGTTTGACCTCAACATTAAAGAATCATTTTTGTTGTATAACACACCTCTAATTTATCTAACCGTAAATATGATTCCATGTGGAAGTTGCGAACTCTAGAAGCCTCAGGTTCCAGTCACATCCGGGGTGAGTTGGAGATTTTCCTTTCCATTTAATATAAGCCCAATTGAGGCAAATTTTTAAAATAAATAAAAAAAATATGATTCCATGTGACGGCAAAAGAAAAAAAAGACGGAAAACAGTGCATGAAAATTCATTGCCATTCAAAAAACTCACTAGTGCAAAAATGGCTTATTGGGACGCACCATTTGCGAGGGTTATACTAGAAACCGTCTGTAAAAGTATGGACGGAATGGCAGAGCGGATAATTAAGGGTTATTGCGGACGGTTGTTACGTAACAACCGTCTGCAATACTTATTATAGTATTACGGACAAATACAAAGGTTATTGCGGACGGTTGTTACGTAACAACCGTCCGCAATACTTATTATAGTATTACGGACGGTCGTTAATTAACGACCGTCCGTAATACAAAGGTTATTGCGGACGGTTGTTACGTAACAACCGTCCGCAATACTTATTA
>CATIWQ010347110.1:0-16711 GCA_949673415.1 Euphorbia schlechtendalii | reverse complement strand
TGCTTTTTATGATTATTTTGTAGGATGCTAGGAATTTTGGGTGGGAAATAAATGAACATGTGGAGTTCAACTGGAAAAAGCTGTTGCAAAAAAAGGTACCCGGAGTTTTGAGTTTTGGTTGATTAAAATTGTAAAAATACTGATCTTATGTACTCCTTTTTACGTATAGTGCTGCTTGATAAGAAAACAGTATATTGTGATAAATTTGGATTTTGGTACTTGTTGTATGTACCTCACTCTGGAGGAGTTACAAACAACTTCCTAAACTCTATATCTGCAAGCCTTCAATTTTGGTGTTTTTCTTGGAACACACAGGAAAAATAAAAAATTTGCCTCAGAGTTCACTTCTCTTGATTAAAAACATGTTGTGTTTGTAAGTTGCAATAGGTACCTGTCATTGGTCTGCTTGATCTAAAACATGGGTGTTAGTAAGTTCACTTCGCTGGTTTCTAGTTACCAACATCCTAGGTAGCATGGAAACTCTTTAGACATTGGCGTTCCCCCTTTTCGGAAATGGAAACTTGACACGTTTTTCACAAGTTTCTTAGCTAATTTTTATTAAAAATTTGTTTCTGTTCCTGTATCCGTTTCCGTGCTACCTAGTTATTATCTTATCTAGTTTTTGTTTAAAAACTTATTCAAATTTTCGATTGTGATCAGCATATTTATTGTGCTGGAGACGAACAGAATTGTTTGTAAAAAACTTTAGTTCTAGTTTGTAGTTGTCCAGAATGGTAATATCATGTTTCTACGCATTTATGTTCTAAATATCTGTGGCATGTAATATGTCCAAGTTTATTGACATGCAAGTTTGGGTTTGAGACAGAATGCATATTTCAATTTTTGTGGGTTTACCATTACATTATTGGATTTAGTCTCAATTTTTTATCTACCCAAATGATCAAGCTACTAGTCAAATTTGGCCAAGTATATTTGTCATAATTAGTGTAGTTTGGTGACTGCTCTGTATATTAATGTCTCTCCATTTGCCAAATTTTCAGACTGATGAAATAATGAGGTTAAATGGTATTTACAAGCGGTTATTGTCTAATGCTGGAGTTAAACTATTTGAAGGAGCTGGAAAGGTTGTTGGCCCTAATGAAGTTGAGGTGACACAGCTAGATGGCACTAAATTAAGCTACTCAGCAAGGCACATACTTATTGCCACTGGAAGTAGAGCTCAGCGTCCTGGTATTCCTGGACAGGTGACTTTGTCTTCTCTCTTTGCATGATTGGGAGCTTGTGGATGATGGATGCATGACTGTGCAATCAAATTTAAGTTGTTTACACTTTTTTAATTATAATATATTGTAAATTCAACGATCTTCGAAAGGTGTGTTCTTTTGGCATTCTGAAGGTTTACCAAGTAATTAAAGATAGTTGGATGCCAACAGACTTGTAGACTTGCATAGACTCACTCACTTACTCGGCTCGTGCCAAAAGAATTACAAATTTTCAGTCACATATTCTTTGACCTGCTTTTTGGATGCGAGTTCAACAAAACACATATTGAGTTCTCTAATGCTTATCACTAACACCAATACATGGGCACATATGCATGTATTTGCTTACATATTGATTGGAAGTCTACTTATGTGTTTTGGATTGGTCTAAGGATGAATCATATGCGTACCTAGCCAAATATTTGTATGAGTTTGTAATCATGAACTCAAAAAGCAAGATTTGTATTGCCGAGACAAATTGCCCTGTAATTTTTAAATTTTCTTTTGGTATAGTCCAGAAGTAATTATGTTGAACAAGATCATGAATAATTTCGTTCAAGGGTTCATCATGCATCCTGAGTAATCATTGTTAACTAATTATGTACACATTTTTAATATTTTCAATACTTCTGAACTTGTCAAATTTGGATTACTTTTCTTAATTCTCATGTTGTATATGTGTTACTTATATGTGATGTTTAAGACTTTAAGATGCATTCAACACTCATCTCTTCATTTTTTATTGTGTTTTCCTCACGTATTTCCTCAATAATTAAGGAGCTGGCAATAACCTCTGACGAAGCTTTGAGTCTGGAAGAGATGCCTAAGCGTGCTGTCATACTTGGTGGAGGGTAGACCTTTACCTCTTAAAGTGTGATATCTATTATTTTTTGTTTGCCCAACTTGCCTATGACGGTGTATGACTATTTCCTCTTATTAATTAGGTATATTGCTGTTGAGTTTGCTTCAATATGGCGTGGCATGGGCGCTACTGTGGACCTAGTTTTCAGAAAGGAACTTCCGTTAAGGTTTTTGATCTTCCCAAAATGCTACTTACAATTTTTATTTTATTTATTACGTTTAGGTATCGGTGTTCACTGTTCAGTTATGGTTTGTCTTTTTTGCTTTTTATTGTGAAGACCAAGTTTGTTCTTTCTTTGTTCTTTTTGTTTCATCAAATGTCAAACTTCAGTGTATTTTAATGCTACCCATATGCATTTGTCGATGCAGAGGTTTTGATGATGAAATGAGGGCAGTAGTTGCAAGAAATCTTGAAGGCAGGGGAATAAACTTGCATCCTAGGACAAGTTTGACTCAGGTACTTGGAATTCCTTGGGGACGCGAGTTTTTCATCTGTGCTAAATTTTGTTTGTTCCTCTTTACGGCTTTACCTGTGTGTTGCATTTTCAATGAACGCTGAAGAGTCACGAGATTTTACTTGCAATCGACCTTTTGCTAATTTCGTGTCTCTAAATACAGTTGGTTAAAACAGAGGATGGCATAAAAGTAACTACAGATCATGGAATAGAGCTCTCTGCAGATGTTGTACTCTTTGCCACTGGTAATTTCAGTACCTGTTACTTTGCATTCATGTTTAAGCAAAGGTCATGGCCCAATTTACTCCTATGCAGGGAAGAATAAGATCATATTGGATGGTTCTTTAGCAGATGTTAAAACACACAGTTAAAAGAAATAAGAATTATGAAGAAAGCAATTTATAAAGGAAAATTTTAAATGATTAAGAAAAAAACTAGATAACTGCATTAATAATGAAAGAACTCATCTTTGGCTTTTGGTTGTAGGCTTGTAGCCCTCTTCCCCACGTTTGTCACTTGTGTTGTGCCTCTTGTTATTTTTCTGCTATTCCTTGATCCTCCCCTGTGACATTCACATAATCTTCCTACACTTTCATTTTCATGTTTAGACATCATATCAGAAGCACTACAACCGATGGACATTCAATTATTTTTGTCTACAGACAATTTGAAAGTTGAGGAGTTATTTTGTGTTCGACTGAGTGAAATATGCTGATATTTTTTCACCAGAACTGCTAATCACCATTCTACCAAGCTTAGAGAGTTGTTGGTTTTAATTTATGCTGCCCTGAAACCTAGGTAGCACAGAAACGGGAATGGCAACGTTTCTGTTTTGTGCAAACGCAGAGATGGAAACGGAAACGGGGAAACGTTAGCATTTAGGAGTTTCTGTGCTTCCTAGCCTGAAACAAAAGCTGAAATGGACGGCTGTATAAAAAATAGGATATGAAAATGTATGAATAATCATTGTACATTTATGGCTATGTATAGATAAATCATAATAGAATGCATTTGTATGCTTCAACATAAGAAAAAGTGGATGTGAGTTAGATAATAGGACAGTGGAGTTGTTTTATTTAGTTAGCATGAATAAGCTTTAGCTGTAATGAAGTAATGTTACGATAACAAAGCATGTCAGAGGTCAACAGATGGTATGAGTCCTTTGAATAAAATTTTAGGTTGTGCTAAAGAAACCAAAATGTGGAAACTCTTGAAAATAGGTCTCAGGGCATCGTATGTTTTATCTCTTTGATGCTTAAGTTTGTGTTTGTTATTGTGGTTGTTTAATCATCATATCTTACAGCAATTTCTTCAATGTGTTGTTCCAGGTAGGGCACCATATACAAAGCTGCTAAATTTGGATTCAGTAGGCGTGGAGCTTGATAGTACTGGAGCTATTAAGGTTAGCTTTTTCCTGTTATCTTTTATCGTTCGGGGGAGCTACTTGGGTTTAAGATTTCTAGCACACCTTTTACTTTTTCTTGGCATCCAATAATTTGATGTAATGTTGTGCACGAAGAAATGTTGTAAATTTGAGTGTTTGTAGGTGTCTTGTTCTTGTAGTCATGTTCTTCCTTAGCAATTAAGCGCATAACATTTTCATCTGGCTTGCATGCATACATGTCACTGTAGTTGTATTTATTCCAAACTCTGTTAATTACCAAATAATCCTATGCAAATCAAATTTGGTACAAGCCTAATTTTCACCATGGTGGAAATAAACATCAATGTTCTCAAGCTCCATATAAGTTGGCATTACAGTCAGAAAATAAGAAAGCCATTGATAATAAGGTTTCCTTTTTAAGTCTTTAGTTATAAGAGCTGATCATTCTTCTTTATCTAGAATTCATTGCTACAGGGCCTGAAATAAGGTACCCTATATGTCATTGATAATAATGGCTGACCATACTGCTTTATCTGAACTCATTGCTTCAGGACCTGGAATAAGCTGTCGTTTTTAAGTCATGATACCCTTTCGTCTAAGAAAGGTTCATGTATCTTCATTATCAAAAACTGCCCCTTCGTTGTAACTTGTAAGCTGGGCTTGGATGTGTGTTTAAGATATTACAAACTGCAAGGAAGTTGTGAGACCTCGAACCAAATTTTAGAGGGATATTTTTTCATGATTAGGATTTAGGAGTAAAACTGATTGGGAGATTGAGATTAGAATTTGAGAATAGGGTAGAAGAGCGATGGGAAGTTGTTAAGTTGTTAAGGGACGGGAGAGGAAAAGGATCGAGTGAAGATTGAATAAGCTGTATTTTCATTGATATCTCCATCCTTCCATCGCAGTACTATATATAGCAGTGAAACTTTCCACTAACAGACAAAATACCCTAACCACCTAGTACAATAAGGATAACAATGGCTTAATCAGCCTTGGGGAATAAAAGAATCAATAACCCTACTTAATTATTATCAGAATGCAGCTGCAACTGAATGAACAGCTACCGCTACTGCTAATAACTCTACCTATTAATAACATAAATAACTACTTATCAGCTTTATCCTTCTTCCTAAGATACCTAGCATATTTCATGTACATCAAGCACCATCTTGATTTATAAAAAAGTCCACAGGCAACGCAGTCCCCTGTTTATGAGTTATAACTGCTGTGCTAGTAGAAGCTACAAACTTCTTCGGAAACCAATGTGTACTAGGTTTAGTGTTTTTTATTTTATTATTACTTATGCTTGAGTACTATTTTTTGGTGGCGAAACCATCTTTCTATTATACTTTCATGCATGTCACAAGCTATTCTTTTCTGCTTGTGCAAACTTGCACACTTGCATTTCTTCTGGAGTTCTATTTTATCTACTTACAGATTTATTGTAATAACTTTTTTAGGTTGACGAGTTTTCACGCACCAATGTGCCTAGCATATGGGCAATTGGTGATGTCACAAACCGAATGAATCTTACACCTGTTGCATTAATGGAAGGAACATGCTTTGCAGTATGTATTTCGTTGATTCGTCTTTAAATTTACTTTCAGTACCTGCCAATTTACGTGATTGATGCCACCATCCACAAAAATGATACAAATATTTTGATATTCGTGCAGAAAACTGTTTTTGGTGGACAACCAAGTAAGCCTGACTACAGAGATGTGCCATGTGCTGTATTCAGGTAGTTAGTTAAATTTTTGTGTAACGTCTACGCATTTCCTTTTGTGCCATTCTTATTCATTCTATTCTGCTGTCACACCGAACATGTTTGGGCACTTTTTATCCTTGACTTGCTGTTTGCATGGAAAAAATATGGGAATTATGCAATTCATTAAGAATCTTGAAGCATGTAGTACCCTAGAGAGCACTCATGTAATAAGTGGGGTGCTAAATGTTAAATTTATGCAATTTTCAGTTGGGTGTTTGAGGATTTATAATAAAGATGTTGACTTGTTTGCTTCTGTTTTGTGTATATGGTTGGTATTATCATGAGAAAGAACGCAGGAGTCGATTTTACGTTATTTTTCCGGAATCATTGTGTAGGGGCTCTAGAGAGAATTTCTTGTTATAGGACTGCTACAACGAAGTTATATTGTGAACTACGATGAGGTGGCTCAGCTGGAGTGTTTTGAGTAATTAAAATAGAGATGTTGACGTTTAGTTCTGATAGAGGAAGAGTGCTATAAATGAGAATTGTATGATTGATTTTATTACATAATCCATTAGTACATGTGATTAATAGTATAGGATCGGTTATTTATGGCTGTCCCAGGCATTGGCGCTTCTTATGAAGAATTTTGGAGTTATTTGCATTTGGATGGCTTCTTTTGCGTGCTCATGTTTTAAACTTACAGAAATTTAGTGCTTATGTTTGTCATTTAATTTCATGTTCAACTTGTTCACAACTAACTAGTTAACTTGTCCTTTACTGATTACAGCATTCCACCAATGTCCGTCGTAGGCCTTAGTGAAGAGCAGGCAATAGAGCAAGCAAAAAGTGATATATCGGTTTTCACTTCATCCTTCAATCCTATGAAGAATACTATCTCCGGGTATGTACTTCCTTTCTTTTTTTTGTCGACAAGTATGTTTAATTATCTAAAAACCAGCATGGGATTGACATGCAACTTCACGAGTACCGTGAGAAGACATGTAGAAACTTGGTTGGAAATTTCATATCAAATCTGAATTCACATTCCGGTTAATATAAAAGTAGCCAATGTCATTGACAGATCACAATTTGGTTGGTATGATGTTCTTCAAGTTAATTAATTAATGTACTGTTATCCTTATCTGTTATGGTCTACTATGTTTGTTTCATATGAATAATGTCACATTTGATGAGTATCAAGTCTTGGCTATGTAAGGGTTTATCATAAGCTCTTTTATGTTATGCTTCTAGACGGCAAGAGAAGACAGTGATGAAACTTATTGTGGATGCTGAGACGGATAAAGTACTTGGAGCTTCCATGTGTGGTCCAGATGCTCCTGAAGTTATACAGGTATGTTCTTCTTTCACTATTCATTCCTTGTACCATTTATTCTCTTCTCGTTTTCTTTTTGAAATTAACTTAAAATAACTGAAAACATTGTTCATTGTGCTATACGTACATGCCATAAATTAGTGTGACATTATTATTCGTAACTCGTGGAATTATCACATATTGAGTACTCTCTCTCTTCCAACTAGTTAGATGCTGATTTGGCATGATAACTGTATATAGTAGTCATTTGGTAACTAACATGCGAGCTTCGAGAATTCCAATATCATGGGGCTGAGTCTTCAAGCATACTGCCCACATTTCGTTATTTAAATTATCTATGCTTTCACATCCTGATCATATTCTTTTATGCGTTATAGGGAATTGCTGTTGCACTGAAATGCGGAGCAACAAAGGCCCAGTTTGACAGCACCGTAAGCATTACTTTAGTATAGCCTTCCAGACTTTTTATGTAGGAGTAATGCTGCTGGCCACATATTTTTCAATGAAATTATACTAAACTATTCAGCATGCGTGTACTAAAGGAATAGAGAAGATGCCCTTTTTTGTTAGAATGGAAAAATCCTTTATACCAAGCCACTTATGGACTACTCAGTGAAAGTGAATTATTTTTCTACAGGTCGGAATCCACCCATCTGCTGCTGAGGAATTTGTAACCATGCGCTCGGTGACAAGGACTGTTTCTGCAAGCAACAAACCAAAGACAAATCTATGAAAGCACAACCAGAGGATAGACAAATTTACATATGATGATTAAAAGTTTTTGAAAGCAGCATTTCTTTTCTCTAAGTGAATAAATCTTGCCTTTATAAATGAAAACCATTTAATTTAATAGATCAATTTCTCGAATAAAAAAGTAGTTTTGCAGGTCTGGGTAGTTTGGTTGCAACTTGATATATTTGTTATTTGTTTCTCATCAGTGATACATTTTTCAGATATTCTTATGATTAAATTTTTTAATGTCATGAACAGTGATCATGGTCCATGATTTTATGAAGTAAATTGTTAAACGATTAGCCAAAAAACTGTCATAAGATAACATTTTGATTTGAGCTCTAATCTGCAGTTCTTTCAAATAAGATAGAGAAGGCAATTTGATACGAGATTCTACAATTATAGCTCATTGGCAGTTTCTGAGTAAAAAATTAGTACCTATGCCATGGTCTTCCCTTGGCATGCATCACAGATAGTATATCCAAGGCCTTCACAATATGGGCATTTCATTCCCTCGTCTATCCATTCCATAAACTGCAACAAACAAATCATGTCAGGCATTTTGAGAAGAATCATTTACAATTGGAAGAGGGTAAAGAACGAAATGAGTTGATGGATATGCAATCCTCATACCTGGGGTTCAATGTTTGGCTCACCTGTCCCGTCGCATTCTACAGCAAAGAGACTTACAGTAATTAGCACGGCAGTCAGAAAACTTGAGCCAAATAAAACCACAAATAGGTTGGTATGACAATATAGTGTGCAACAGTGGAACATTATACATGCAGAAGCTAGTTCAATTATAATATGATGAGATATATGTTCTGATAAATTACTATATTGCAAGCACTCGGTATCCTAAGAAAGTAAGAGTGGATAGACAATTGTCCAAGTAATTCCGAGTCCATTCACGATAAGTCGGTGATAGAGATTTGAAAGTTTTAAACTTATCAGTTACCTTCAACAACTCAACATGTGCATGAAGAGGCAGATAACACCAGAAAGGAAAAATGTAAAAGGAAGTGCCAAAAAATTTCAGTTACATACAGGCAGATGACAATAGTAGTATTATTTTAGTTTGCAATGCATGGTTATGTTAGGAAATAAAAAATGTTACATACTAAAATTTCATGTGGGAGGTTGTATAATAATACTTTTGAAGTACCAAATAGGCAACAGAAAATACCTGTACACAATAAACGGCCCTCTCCACGACATGGTAGACAAGTTGTCATGTTTTCCCTGGCTTTACTCGCAACTTGTTTGTCCTTGTTAACAAGCCTAGAGGGTTCTTCCCATCTATTCTCCCCTAAAAGAAAAACCCGGTGTTGAGATACTTCCGTTGTGCCTTCTTTTTCCACTACCTTTTGTACTTCTGATATTCCAGTCACAGATGCAACTGCAGCTCCATTCACACCCTTCTAACAAGCAGTAGATTTCAGGAAATGAGCAAAATGTTCAGAGAAGATACAATCGCAAAAGCATCATATAATTGACTGTACGCCTGCTTCTGATTTAATGTCGTGTCTAGTAAAGTTTACAACTGAACTGCTCAAGGTGTTTTTTCTTTTACATTTTTTTCAGCATATTTAGCATGCTGAAAAATAAGATTTGTGCCAGCATTTCACAAGTTCCAGACACCATTCACAACAGCAACCTTAGAAGATACTATAGTATCACTTTCTCCATACAGTTCCACAAAAAGAGGATGGCAGCATTCAGCTACTGGGTTCATTATATCATGTCCCCCAGAACTAGTCATATACAAGAACCAACAAGACAGTAGAGAGTCCTGACAGTATCATCCTAAAAGTTAGTTCTGGTAAGCTTTGTCTAATCAACCTTAATCCTAGAGTCTTAAGTAAACTAATTTAACATAATGAGCCATTTCAACAAACAATAAAGTGTTGGCTCCAAGTTATTCCTTTTGGAGTAGTTACAAACCTGTCACTAACAATTAACAACGTAACAGCCAAAATTAAACAACCTGACTATGAGTTTGAAAGGACAATCAAATCGGTGATCATATAAAATTGATATGGTATCCCTAGAGCGAAAAAAAAGAGAAGCTGTCATCTGTAACATTGATTCTAGATACCATTTACACACTGCTTCTTGGATTTTAGTTAGTAACTGTAGCCTCTTGGTATCTTATTGTCTATGAATGGAAACGGAAACGGACAATGGCAAATGCCAAACATAACACAAGTTTTCAAGTTTCCAATATGGAAAAGGGAAACTGGTGTATAAGAGTTTCCATGCTACCTAGCCTATTGTTATGGAAAATTGCATGAACTGTACTTATCCTACATTCAAACATTTGATACACCGAGCTATGTTTGTTTGGGAGGAGTGATGGAAAGCAAAAATTTCTTGATGTGTTTCCAGAATATAAATTTTCGCTAATTACATTATCTAAAATCTGTGCTTCTCTTCTCTCTAGTCTCTCCATCCTTTCCATCTAACAAACAAGCCCTAAGTCTTATCAAAGGTTAGTAAAGGAAACAACTTTATAGAGAAAGAAAAGAGTTACCTCTTGTGAAACAGTTACATTGCTTCCTTTGTGATCCATGCTAAGTTTTAATCCTTCGCTATTTACTTGAAGTTCCATGTATAATCTTTCAAGCAGTTCTGTGGTCATTATCCCATTTTCTGTGGCACCAAAAGATGCCTGCAAGCAAGTCCATGTACTCGGATTAATTTGACTACAAATTGAGATAGGACAAGAACATATCCAGTGCAATACATTAAAAGGAAAACATATATTTATACGAGCATGCACATGACATGAAAATATTCCCCACAGTTCTAGCCAAATCTATGTAAACTTGAAGTATCACAATGCAATTTAGCACTTACTTGCCAAGTCTTCACTGCACGCTCAGTTCCACTTGAGAAGCTGGAAAACTCCATATCTTCCTCGCCTGAGTAAAACCCCAACATTTGTAATGCTTCCTGGAAGAAGCAGGAGTTTTACACAAGAATAAAACATCACATAGACATTCCACATATTGCCAACAAAGGTATACAATTTGTAAAAGAAAATAAATATTTTAATACACTCGCTGACAACTCAAATCTGAAGATATCACCATATATTGATGCATTCAAGAATAGAATTACAATAGTAGAGAAACAACATTGTTGGAAGCAATAGCATTACTCCCCCAAATTATAAAGATTTTATCATGCTAGAAATGACTAGCTCCACGAAAAAAATACAAAGCTAAATAAGTATCATAAAAAGTTAAAAACAACCTGCTGATATGACTGGCTTCAGTTTTGTCAAGTATAAACTACTTTATGCGCATGTTTTGGTTGAGCTCTTGAAAATATAAGCACACTTTGGAAAAACAATTAACATCATATACATATATATGATATATAAACAGAAGAATTGTGTCGATCGAGAGCACACCTGCATCTGCCGAACTTCCTCTCCTTCACTTCCAGTCCTTAACGTTGTCCAAGTTTTCTTCTCTTCCCTCTCCGAAATACTAATAACTTCCTTCACATCTTCTTCCGCTTTCTTGTCCTCCAACGCAATCGGGCTAGCACTCGAACCGCTCTCCGCGATACGATTCCTCTTTGTCAAATCCTGCAACAAAGCTCTAGCGTTCGCAATAGTATCAGGCACCAAATCCACATCCTGCACAGAAATTCGATTTTCCAAGGCTTTGATTTGGAGCTTCAACGACTGAATCTCGCCAAGTAATAACTCCTGCTCGCGAATCCACCGCTGCTCTTCCCGAAGCCATCGCTGCTCTTCACGGAGCCACCGTTGCTCTTCACGGAGCCATAGGAAGTCTTCACGGTCAGAAGAAGAAGAATCGGGAGCAGAAGATGAACAGCAGATACGAGAGTTGGAAAAAGAGAGTGAAACCGAAGGCTTGAAGAATGGCAGCGGAGAAAGAGAGCGGAACTTAGAATTGTGGATGTGAAGCGGAGGATTAAGGAAGACCGATAAAGAAGACATGAGATTGTGATTCGAAGAGAGCTATGGAAGTAGAAAAGCGAGGGGGCAGCAAGCGGAAGGAGGAGTGGAATTTAACGAGAAGATTGATTGATTGTTTTCAGTAACGAACTAGTGGCGCGGGAAGATAATGCGTTGGATTAAGATATTTTCGATCTAACAAAAATTTAGACTACATTGTTGCAATTTCAAATCATTATGTCACTCTTCTTGTTTTTTTACTAAATAATCATTACTTTAATTATCAGGATCAAAACTGATAACACAAAAAAAAAAAACATTGTAAACAGAAGTTTCCAATCACTTTATTCATAAAAAGTGTTTTTTTATATTTGATGTTTTAATTTTAATTTTATAGGGATATCAGCATCTATAATGATTGTTTGCAAGTTAATTTGCCATCAATGCGTTTTCTACGGTTTATGTAAAGGACAAAGTATTTTCATTCTACAACTCAATGATCAATGAGTGGAAATGTAACCACGTAGTCTTCATATTATTCCCACCAGTTCTACACAGGATGAACCTAGTTCCCACCGTGCACAAAGCAACTGCACATTTTGGCATCTGTATATTTTGTTGCATATTTATTTCAATCTAACATAAAATACAACAAGTAAAACTGTCAATTTTTCTTTATTTCAAATAACCATAAAAATCACAACTGACAATGAATATGAGGCGCATAATATTACATGAGCAAAATAACAATGGCAAACTCATTGAGTGCATTCTACAACTTGATGCATAATGACCTTGTGTTCCTACCCCTTGAAAACATTCTTATTTTCGCATTTCGATTTGGTTCAGCAGCTGCGAATGCTTAAATAAGGGGCAAAGAGTGCGCCCCACTGGAGCAACCTACTCGCACGCCTAAATATAAAAGCACAGAAATTGGTAACACAAAATCTACAAACAACCCATCCACAGATGGGTCAATGCCATTGTGACCATTTTTCGGCAGTAGAATAATTTACAGACTCCCTTTCAGCTTAATCCAGTTTCACATTAGCATAGAGAAGGGTGTCTCTTGTCAGGGGCATATTCAGCAGCAAGTACATCTGCAAACATAGAGAATTATATATTAACAAATGCTCAAATTGGCAGATCAAGATGAATAACTAACTTAAATGACAAACTTTTGCATATCAATTACACGCCATGTGACAGCCAACATAAGAAAAGCGCATTTTATGTATAAGCTAACTTACCCCTATCAGAGTAGAAATAATAAGAATGATTCCCGTCAACCAAGCAAGCGTCCTCCTAACCAATAATACTCTCGCAATGGTGGTTATGTCAGTCAAATTTGATCCAGTAGACTCTTCCAACCAACGTCGAGATGGCTCAGTATTCAACATCACATTTAACATTGGTTTTGCTTCTGGAGAAGATATGTCATTGCAGAAGATAACTCCAACAATTTGACCTGCAAATTGCCATAATTGCCAAAGTTGGCAAACACTATAAGCAAGAACCACAAACTACTGACAGCCACTAATATAAACTCTAAAAATGGAGAAAGCGATGGCACTTGCATTGACTACAATTGCAAACTACTAACAACCTGGAATTCCAGCTTTTATTTCTCCATATTTAAAAAATTGGAAAGGCCTCATAATTGTCAAAGACAGAATAATAATGAACAAAGAATCTGGTGAAGGTTCAATACACAACACAAACACTAGCTTCTTTTTTCGCATGATTGGCACTACAGTTGCAACTTGCAACATTCAAGCTGAAGGACGATATCAAATGATCATTTCTTGTAGGTAAGAATCAAACCTTTGTATGCTGCTTGAAACGAATCAACCATTTTAGATATTGCAGCTAGTAACAACTGCACTCGTTGTTGGTCTTTCAAAACCTGTTGCAATAAATATATTTGATGTAGCAATAAATTAACAATGGTGATAACAACATAACACCTAATTGGTTGTCCACAATTTTTCAATCATGATAACCACCAACAATGTCACATGCCAAAATCTGTGAAACAATAAAAAGTCCCAATTGATTTATGCCAATTTTTTGCCCCATTGCAGTAAAACATGTGGACCAGAGAAAACGACAACCCAATGAACTGGTGCATTCAAGAATCAGTGAAAAGTTAATTAATTGATGATAGCATTATTAGCAAATAGGCCATAGTATCCTACTACAATAACACATGATGTAGATCAGAGAAAAGAAAGAAAACCCAATCAATTGACGCTTTTACTTTCGCGACCTCAATTATACTAAAATCGCCACATTTGCAGTAGTATAACATGGAACTTCCAGGCAGCTAAGCAAGAATTTTAATCAACAGGAAAATGAAGGAACAAAAAGCAGAGACAATCATAATAAGCTAAAGGAGATGATAAGCAACTCATTCAAGTCAAGTGGTAACAAGTAAGCTTAATGAAGATATGAAATATATGGAAAGAACAAAAAAGGGTCGTAAGCAACCTTATGATGCTTAGCAATCAAGGGAAAGAAAAAAAACAAACAAACTATATTACCTACAGATAAAGAAAGCCACATAATTTATAATTCTTTATTTATATAACAACCCTTATTTTTGAATTAGAGTTTCACTGATGGAAGATAACTACAAAATCTCAGATGAAATAACCAACAGGGGACAAAAAAACCATATACTGCGGAACCTCTTCAGCATTGCAATGGTCTAGATCAGGAAATATAGACCCCTTATATAAGAAGACAAATAAATTTACACTTTTCCAAATTAAAATGCCTACAAAGTTCTAGATAAATATTCAGCGGGGACGGGGGAACGAGAAATCAAAGCTAGTAGAAACATTTTATAATTGAAATGGTTCAGATCACACATTGCATCTATAAGAAGGCAATTAGATCTACATATTGACTATTCATGTTGCCATGTAATAGTAATTGAAACATTCAGCCAGTTCAAAAAGAAATAAATATATAGAAAAGATGTGCTCACCTTTATGCCATCAAAACGACCCATTATTAACTCTGCTGGACCTTGCTTAGAATGTGAAAGATCTTCATGCATTTGTATTGCCCTTCTACCGTTGTGGAACAAAGCAAGGAGCATTGCAACAAATTCCCTGTCTGTTTCCTGCAAATAATAGATATGAAAGTTTCAAAAACAAAAAAAAATTGAAATTCATGACAAATATTACACCCAAAATATAGAGAAAAAAAGTAACTATGATTACCTCTGACAAGAAAAGATTTACACCTGGACCATCACCCAGTGGGATTATCAACTCCGGAATAAGCGATTCTATTGAACTGGAAAAATATGATCCACCCAACCAAGATGCCTAAGTAGACCACACCAACGACATACATATCATTTTTAAAGACAATAAAATAAGACGAAGATGGAGGAAATTGTTATGTGAGCCAAGACTGACCAAATCTTTCAATTCCTTATCAGTAAAATCTGATAGATTTTCATCTAAAGATACCATGGAGACTTCTTCAGCTGCAATATATTTCATAAAATTAATAATAGTCCATGAGGTATGGAACAAAATACGTGTTAAGCCTATCAAAGGCAGGTACCAGGCAATTCAATCTCAGCTCTAATTGATTCAGTATTGACCTTGCTTCTGAAGGCTTTAGTGAGGAAGCGATTTGCTGCATCAGCTACATCAAAAGAAAAGTCCCATCGATATTGACTTCAAATTTAATTTAAAGAATCATACATTTTAAACTAAGAACTGACCATCTACTCCAGTTACTTCCAGCATAAAAACAGCACGTGGCCTATTAAATGGATTGGGCACAAGAATCTCATTCAACTGTAAGAAAGCAAAATTATCAAATCCCATAATTTTAGAAGTAGAGATGCAAATATACAAGTTTGCCATAGTTATTACATAAAAGACCTTTGATGAACCAGCATTGGAAAGTTTTGCAGGAGGTGCAAATCAAAACAAGATGGAAATAACAGCACCAACTTCCAGAGGTGACATTGAATGCAACTAAAAGTTTCGAGATTTAAAATAGTAAGGACATTGCTGGATGAAATCTATAGTGCTGATGCATTGATATAACTAGCTAGCTAAGTAGCTTCGCTCATAAAATAACATAGAGCCATTAATCATTTACTTTATAGTAATTGATTATACTTTATAACCTTGGAATGAACTCAATCTATCTCCAAATGGATGGGTACCAGCAATCATTTTTATTAATTAATTGGAAAAAAAGAACCAAACTAGATAGCCAACAAAGGCACCATGATTCAGATGCCCAACAGTATATCCATGAAGAAACTGGGTATAAATTAATACAGCAACTCAAAGGTAATAAATCTAATTCGAAATACATATTTTCATCAATGAAAATGGATCTACAGCCTCGTATACAATAAAATGGCATCTTCTAGTGTAAGTAAACCTGCTCGCCCAATTTAAAACTAATTCAGTCCAATTGCAACCATCAATAATGCGATCGTAGATCACAGATCAACAGTTGTTCATTAGTAATAACTATTAATTTAATTAAAATTCTTAAGTACTAATTTAAACACAAAGAGATTCATCAATCAACGAATTCATTGCATGTATGTTTTAATCAAATCGAATTCCAATTAAGCAACTTGAAATGGAAACTGCAAACCTGGCCGCCATCGTTGGTTGAATTTTCATAGTCTTAGCTCAATTTTCAAGCTTTTACCAGCTGTTGTCCCGAAAAGCTCCGGATTAAATAGCAAATAGATCATAATTAACTAGTATTAAGAGTCAAAATCTTTTGTACAATGCCAAAATATATTGTGCAATGAAAAGTTTGTGAGTGTAGCTTTTCAAGACATTGACTGTGACAGCATCCCAAGCAGGGCCAACAAAAAAAGAAACACAAAATTATGACTGAGATAAATTATACTTCATAAAATCTTCATGTATAACATAATCGCATTCTACACGGACAGCTTCAATGCATACATTGCGGAGATCAGCTCCATTGAAACCCTGAAAAGATTGGAGCAATTTTTTTATCAATAAACATTCTTTGAGTCTTTAACTCACTTCTGCAAGTTTCACAACAACCTC
>CATIWQ010346982.1:0-12982 GCA_949673415.1 Euphorbia schlechtendalii | reverse complement strand
ATATAATTCAAAGCTCTAAATTTTAGTAATATTGTTTATAAGCAGATAAAAATACTTTATAGCATTTTTAAAATTTTAAGGTTTTTTTAAATAGTTTTTATGCCTTAAACATAAAATTATAAGGAATTATAAGTTGATTTTTGCACATTAATTTACCTAAAATTTGATTAAGTAAAAGAAATTTTCACCTTTAATAGTATACCCAAAAAAATTTCTATAATCTTACATGTCATTTTTATCCGTCAAACAACTTATTGACCACTTATTAATCTTTTATAAAACACTCTATAAATACTTATAAGTTTACTTTAAGAAATATTATTTAAGTTCCTTGTGAATATATAAATAATATGGTAAAAAGCACTAGCAAGAGAAACAACCTCTTATTGCAGTACAATGATCCCTTGATACACACCATTTTAAGTTTATAACGGAAGAAATGTACGATGTCAAATTTCATGGAGTGTTTTATATTCTATCTAATTTAATTATTTATTTATCAACTCTTTCTTTCTAGCTAATTTATATTTGATCAATCTGTTTTCCTCTTTTCGATATGTGGCTAATTTAGATAATGTTTATACTGATTTTAATTATTAATCAATGTTATTTTTGGAATATGAGGTTTCAAAAAGTCGACACATTATTATTTAAAGATAGTACAAAAAATAAAATTAAATAATTGATGCATACATAAAAGCTGGGAAGTGGGAATGTTTGTCGTAGAATCTGATTGGTGAATGGTGACAGTTTGTTCTACAATTTAGCTGTTATTAATAACATATCGTCAACGTAAAAGACTTTTTTTAATTAAAATTTAAAAGTGAATGCAGGAAAATAGGATTTGAACTGTTTCAAAATAAAAATAAACTTTAAAAAAACGAAAATAACGTAAAAAGGGAAAGAAAACAAAATAAACATAAACCAAAAATTACCAGGTACGCGAAAAGAATGTTTGCCTGAATTTTTTTAGTTAGCCCTTGATAGATCTAAATTTCAGGATTAATTTTTATTCTAAATGTTTTAAATATGATAAATTAATAATCTTAAAAAATAAAGATATATAATCAAATTTGTATCATATATGTTTAATGTTAAGGTTATTTTTTAGCATTATATATTAACTGAAATTTATATGTCAATCGCACATTTATTTGCTTGAGCATTATGTATTTAATATTTAATATTTATGTTTAATTATCATAATATTCATTTCAACTCATATGTCAAAATACCTAACAAATCTATTTTGATTTAACTTGAATTTGGGATGAAAAAACATATATCCATTTGTGTGTATTTGCATATATCCATGTCTTGGAGAAAAGTTTTTCAAATCTTGGAGATTGAAAAAAAAATTGGAAACTGAAAAAGGATCCAGCACAAGACTCAACATTGCTGACTTTGATAAGCTACTGACAACGAAGTAAAGTCGGTTTGTCCAGTACCAGTTTTAGCAAATTTCTCAACGTCTGCTAATTTCCTATCAAATCAAGCTTCATTCAATAAATGATGATCATTAATTTTTGGGGATATACGAAATCAAGTTTTGAAATCCTAATCAAGCATCAAACGACTAATGAAGATTAACTACCATTTGAAGTCTCTTCAAATGAATAAACAAACGGCTAGAAGACCATGAGGATCCAGCCACATCTTACAACGGTCATAAGATGTTTCTAACGACTAGATTTTGTAAATTGCTTATAAAAGCTTGTCAATATCAGTTATGAAGACACAAGACACAACAAAAAGCTTAATTGATAATCTCATTGCTATTGAAAATTCGAGTTTAATCTTTTCATACTTCAAAGAGCAATGTAGAATCATTTGAGCTAAGAACTTCATTGTAATCATCTATAGATTAGTTTGGAAGAAAGAGAGTGAATCTTGAGTGATAAAGTATTCTTTCTTCACAAATGATTCAATCTTGTGACTATGAAAAGCACTATTTAGGTTATTGGTAGTGGGGAACTTGGTTATTGTATTCAAGCTTGTAATAATGGTACTTATTAGTGAGGAATAGACTAAGTTGTAAGTAGAATTCGATTCTACTAGTTGGAAAAAAAAATTCTATATTAGATTAAAGCTCGAAAGGAAATCAGGCACTGAATTAGTCATGTGCTGCTAAACTAGGCTAAATAGCTTTGTTTTCTTTGTAATTCTAAACCTTTCACTTTATCTCTGCTATTGATATCTCTATTGATTGTTCAATTGCCGTTGATTGTGATATTGTTTCTAATATTGATCTGTGAAGTGTCTATCATTATTGACTTCTTTCACTCTATATTCTATTGATAATGATTACTGTTGTACGTATAACTACATGAAACAATTTATCATATTATCTTTATGCGTGTTGATATTGATATTAATCACTGATATTGAGTAAATACTGATACTGTTTAATTGATATTGAAAGTTGTTATTGATATTATCTCTGATATTAAAACTGGTACTGAGCTTTCGCGAAAGATTTTAAATTTTTAATTATCTATTGTGCAATATCATCAGATTGACTTGATCATCGGTTTTCGGCGAAGCCCCTCCTATACTAAGTCCATTATAAGGAGATGAATGGTGGTTGAGATTATTGAATGCTAGAAATTAATGTGTACATGAGGGGAATTCATTCTGGGAATCGAGTGTTTGCAACTTCATGTTCTTAGTGGATGACCTATGTTCCAATTTATCCCACTTTTTAATTTGTTGAAGATATGTCATCCATTAAGATAACAGTGTTCCAAATACTTGGCTCTAAGTATACTTCCCCGTTGAGATGTACATTCAGGGGTATTTATAGGGCTTATTTTGTAATGAGCTGGGCCCTACTAGTCGTATCTGTACTCTCAATAGAGCTAAATGTCTGCAAGTCGTGGTGAATTAATGGTGTCGAATTATGGGATAAATCATCGTTGCTCTAGCTAATGTGATGTTAGTGTAGTGGACATGATATCTTAGGGATCTCTTATAAATCTTGACTGCTCGATAGATCAATGGTTAATGTTTTGTCGCATCTATGTGATGCCTTGGTATTTTGCGATGTACTATTGCTTCGTCCATCCGTGTGCTTTGTCTTGTTGTTGAGTTTTATGTCTTGTTATTACCGGCCCGGTCTTGACAATTTGAGGGTCGTAAGCAAAATAATATAGAAATTATAAGAATTGATCTCAAGACCTCTCATATCATTAATAAGTGACTTACCAAATCATCTAACACTAATTAATGTTTTTTTTCTTTTAAGTATTAACTACTAAAAATTTAAACACTATTTTTTTGGAGCATTTCTTATTATGAAACTGGGCGATCGCACCCCTTTTACTCTGCCTAGGACCGGCTCAGTTATCAGTACTTAAACCATGATAAAAAAACACTTACCAAAATGAAAGAAAGTTTTAGGAATATATTATTTTTACAAGAAGGGCGGAAAGTTGCATTATATTAGGAATTTGTTAAAAATGTAGGTTTCAGGAATTTTATTTACTTCTCTATCCTTTTATTCCATGTTTACACTTTGTATCATTTTTAAAGTTTTCGATTACATATCATATGCTCTCTACTCCCTCTCTCCCAGATGATGTCATCATGCGCTTCATACTTCTTTTTAAATTTTATCATTTTATTTTGTCATACATCTCCCAAATTGTTCATTTTTTTGATAAAACGCCATGCATTGTGATATATTTTTCCTAAAACTATTTTTTCATTGTTTGATATCTGTTATAGGAACCTAGTAGAGTTCTTATATTATGTTCTAATTTACGTTTTAATTCAACAGAATCTAGCAGGTATCTGGTAGGATGCTGGTATATTTATGAAATGTAGTAAAAACCAGACACAAACATGACCTTGCTAGATTGGACGAACTTCTAATAAAATATAAAATTCATAGCAGAATCCTCCCAGGTTCCTACCAGATATTAAACAATTGGAAAAAAAGTTTTTGAAGGTAGCTGATAGATTTATGGTAGAATGCTAGCATATCTATGAAATATAGTGAAAACCTGTTACAAATATAAACTTGGTGGATTTAACAAACTTTCAATGAATTACAAGAATCTTGCCGTATATTGAACAGTTGGAGAAAAAGTTTTTGAAGGTATTTTACAGAATGCTACTATATTTATGAGATATAGTACAAAAACCTAGTACAAACATAAACTTGGTGGATTAAATAAATTTTCAACAAAATATAAGATTCCTACCAATTTCCTACCAAATATTGAACAGTTGAAAAAAAAAAGTTTTTGCTTGTATTTGGTAGAATACTAGTATATCTATGAAATATAGTAGATAACCTGGTACAAACATAAACTTTGTAGATTATACAAAATTTAATGAATATAAGATCTATTCCAAGTTCCTACTAGAAATTGAATAGTTGAATAAAAAGTTTCAGAAAAGTGAGGCGAACAAATTAAACATTATACAGTTTGAATTTTTTTGAAAGTATAAAGCAAAAGGGAGGAACAAAAAGGAACTTACTGTTTGTAAATATGAAATTGTCAATGGGATAAAAGTGCTATAGGCATGAAGTTTGGCCAAAATTAAGTTGGGAAAAATTGCACTTATAATTAATGAGGGTTCTTGTATTTTACAGAAGTGAACCAAAAACAGCAAAATCTAGTTACGTCAATTTACAATCTTCGCAAGGTTGTATTAAATTTAAAAAGTGATTTGTTTTGTGACTGATCCACACAAAACGAAAGGAGTTGGCCAATTGGGAGATTTCAAACATTGACAGGCTTGTTTTTTGTTTGGCTAACGTACGTAGTTGAAGCACATGCTTTGGTTATGTTCTTATCTACCTATTGGCTGTCAAATTTGTTATTATATGTGCATAACTACTTCTTATAATCCAGAAATTTATACTCATTTTCAACAAAAGCAAGAAAGTGATTTTCATGTATCGTTGAACTTTCCATCACATGTAATGTAACTATTGTAACATATTGTCCACAAGCATGCAAAACCTCTCATCAAGTTTGGAGGCATTTTTCCTTATTCAAGTCCAAAAGATATTCACATACAAGGAGTTTACCATAATAACAAAAGTGAAGTTCAATTGTTACATATCTCAAAATGGAGGTGAGAGGTTTTGAGTTCGAACTTGGTGTCTTTAAAATCCATATCTATCAAAAAAATTATAGAAAAAATTCTTAGCATTTTCTTTAATCCTGATCCGTCAATTTTCAATCCAATACTTAATATCGATGAAAACTTTCCCTATAAAATAAAGAAGTGCCTAAAAAATTCAACTTTTGGTTTAAGTGGTTTTGTGGTAATTCAAATTGCAGGAGAAATAGAGATCATTTAGCGGTTTTTAATTACAACTTCTATAAATTAATAATCTCACTAAAATAACATATTTCTTCAGTCTTGGCTTGGAACAGTTAAAAAATAGCAATTTCGATAAGATAATAATTTTTTGAAATTTTCTTTATAAATATATGGTCCCAATTATATTATAAATTAATAATTCACAATAATTATAATTATAATTATATATATACCAACATATTTTCAAAAACAATTATACTGTTTTCTGCTTTTTTTTTTTTAGTTTAAATCTTCTTAAAACACATTTATTTTAAATCTTCCTTATTGCATCCAAAAGCTCTATATATTGCTTTCGAACTATATCAAAAAATTTTAAGTGTCTTCGATGAGTTGAATGCTTCTCTACGAGTTACGAGCTCCAAAGGTGTTGCATCGTCATCAACATCTAATTATCTTCAAAAATATTTCTGCAAATAATATTCATTAAATTAAGTATAATACATAAAATAGTACAATTCATTGTGTTTGAATTTATATAACTAAAATTAAAATTTTTTTGATATCGAAAACTATCTGTAATTAATAATTATTAATTTATCAATTAATTCATATCTCTATATATTAATAGAATTTACCTAACTATAATAATTTATAAAGATTTTACTATAATAATCTACTACATGTAGTTTTCGATCAATTAACAGATATTCATTTTTATTAACGGTATAATTAGAACTTTCATGAAAAAATTAGTTTTTAAAAGGAGAATGCTTCAAGATCACCTTTGACTTGTCAACTTTCCGCATCCTCTGAACTTTCAAAATTTCAAATAATTTCTTGAAATTAGCAAAAATGAATTAGTTTGCGCCTTGAATGCATGTGTCAGTATCTAATTAGTTTGTGTTTTCAAGGATATTATCATTTTCCTGATTTTTCCCATACCAAACAGAAGCTGATATGTGAGGTTAAGGAAAATTTGTTGCATTTTTTCCAAATTCAATGATATAATTGAAGTAACGAAAGTTGAGAGCGAAATCCAACAAAACTTGTAAATTTTGGGGTATGAGTTCTTCAATAATTAATTATTAAATTGTAAATTATGAATTTTAATTTTAAAGAACACAAATTTTACACATTTTCAAATTCGAAGTCTCTTTCTACAAAATTGATAAATATTTAATTTTTGAAATGCCTGAGACTCGAATCCTGAACCCCTAGTTCTTTCTCCACTTTGGGAGGAAGTTGTGGCTACCATACCAAATCTAGTAATTAAATTTGAAGTCTTTAAATGTGTAAAGCTTTACTGTTATGTAAAATACACAATATTGGTTAATCGGGTTCAGTTACTAATTATTTACAAGTTGAAAACCACAATTTATTCCATCCAGCTGGGTTAGCTTATTTTGGGTTTCCAAAACTCATTTTTAGTTTTAGGTTATTTTTGTGGAGTTCTAATCCCAATTAAGTACACATGACTACATAGGGATATCAATTCGGCGAGTTCGGTGCGGGTAGTGCAATTCACACTTCCACCTAGTGTTCTTTGGGTGTCGTTTCAGGGATTCCTCATTTAGTGTTCTGAGAATTTTTTTACACGCATTCCGCACCCGCATGAGTTTGGACGATTTTCAGGTTATCCTCGCCCGACTATAAATTTGACATTGGTTTGATATATGCTCTCATATATAGTAATGATTGTACCTATAATATAAATCAATATATTTTATTTTCAACTTTTATTGTTGTTTATTGTAGAGGATCTGAGGACCCGAAAGCTAAAGTGAACATATAAGTGGGATTGAGTCCATCAAATACAAACTTGGTTTATGTCAAGGCCCGATTTACTCCATTTTTATATCACTCATTAACAATTTTTATTTCCAATATGGGATAACATCACATCTCCAACGAGAATGTTGGGCTAGATAAGCTGGGTGAGCAAACAAGTCAAGTTGAGATCATCTAACACAAAATTAGTTGATTTATATTGAAGATCAATCTACTTCTCTTATATATCACTCATTATTCATGTTTGTTTCTCATGTTAAATAACATATCTCCAAAATTTATAACATATACAATGTAATCAAATCCATTTTGCTTAGTTTCATTCTGTATGTATCAATTCATTATTTTGACTAGTTAGCACGAATATGTTATGTATCATATTTCCCGTGGCATACTTGCAAATTTCTAAGCTTTAATAATCTCTTCTAACAATCAAATCTCAATCCATAAAAACTAGTTTTATAGAAAATAACTAGTAGTGAATATAAAGAAATGAATCGGATATATAAGACTCTGCTTTCTAAAATATACAGTATTCTAATAAGAATTTATAATTATAAAGAATTGAATTGAAATAAACTAATTAATTCTTCTTGTTATAAGTACGATAATTAATTCTTCTAGTCATAAGCACGATAATGGAAGCATGCATATACAAGTATAACTGAGTGATGAAAAGAAGAAACCAAAGGACAAAATCAGCTTTTATTTAATTTGGTGTTGATTTAAAACCTGCATCGTTCGCCAGTTTGAGATTGATTCGCATATTGTTTTTCAAAAAAATCCATTTTCAAGATTTTTTAGATTGTTATCACACCCAAAGATTGATTCGCATTGTTTCATTGTTCGAAAGCTAGGTCAACGTGGTGCGAGTTTTTTCGTTTGTTTGAGGTGGTGATGATGATACCGGAATCAGGGGCATACTTTCGTTGAGTGTAGGCGGGCTCTTTTCCTCGCCGGTCCTTGTAGGGAATTTGCAACATCATTTTGGTTCTCGATTGCATGAAATATATGACGAAGGCGAAACAAGACGATCTATGAAGATGGAATTGGTGATGCGGATATCATTCTAGCGAGCTATTATCATTATAGATTTATTTTTTCTTGTGATAGGCGCTCTTTACCTTTCGATGTGAGTGACGTTTTCGTCAACCCACAAGCACTACTTGATTGTATTTTATTTCCCCTTTGGGGAGTGAGTTTTTAATGAATTAAAGAGGAGTGAGTATTTTGTAGGCAAGCGAGCGCATCAACCTAGTTAGGACGTTCGTCCTGAAATTTTCACCCGCCTCGATCTTTTCCCGATGGAGGAACACATCGTTCCTCCGGAGGTTTTAAAAAAAAACAATCTTTTTTTAACAAGTTCAGATAGATGCATTCAGAGGGGGCCTATAAGCAAGGCCAATAAGGCCATTGCTTAGGGCCTCCCCAAAAATTCAAGGCCCCTTATTTTTATATTTGTATTAATTTTTATTATCATTTCTAATTATATTATAATTTCTTTTTTTATTTATTGTAGGATATGGTTAAAATAAATGAATATTAATGTTAGCTATTTAACTTAAGGTAAGAAAATCTTATTTAAATTGCATTGTAATTTTTAATGGTTTTAAATATTTGATAACAATTTCATTTATTACATAACATTAGTTATAAAAATTTATATTTTAATATATATATATATATATATATATATTTTTTTTTTTTTTTCTCAATCATGTTTAGGACCCCACAATCAATAAGACCGGCCTTGGATGCGTTAAACCTAAATTATACTATCTACCCTGTTAATTAATGAACAACAGTGTCATGGTAAACACTCCCATGCCACAAACCAAGGAAAAAAATCATCTGCACCCAAATCCTGTTCCTAACTCTGTCCCTCTAATCAGATAATGTCACGTATCAATTTTTATTATATTTTAATAATTATTAATTTCTCTTTCCTACTTTTTTAATTAAAATATAATAAAAGTTGACACGTGACATTATTTGATTGGAGGGGACAGGGTTGGGGACAGATGATTTTTTTCCCAAACCAAGTCCACTATCTATAAAATCAAATTATATATCCATATAATATGATAACATATATAAAATTTATTTACATTATATAATAAATAAAAAATAAGTATGTTTACAAGCTTTCAAATCGAATATTCAAAAGTTGGGTTTGATTTGTTAATATCTCGAACCAATCTCGAGTCAAGATTTGATCGAACCGAATGCCGAATTACTTACAAGTCATTGTGCTTGTTAGCAACTTGTTAGCAACCCTAAGTATAAGCATCTTTTAAATTTTATTTACATACCTTTTTTATCACTAAGCAGTTCCATATTGTTTTTGAAGGAAACAGTTTAAAATATTTAATTATTAATATAAAACAATCGAATCTATTTTTTTTAGAAACGGTAAATTATCAGGAGTTATACGATTATAATATGGTGTCAATAATGAATGGATAAACAAAAGATCCACCTTGATGGCTTGATAATGATGGTACAATAAAAATTGTTAAGCTATGTAATTTTAAAACGTCACTTTTAACGACCAAAATCTCATGCTTGCTCCAAATTTCCATTCAACGTAGTTGGTAATAAATAGTTTTAAATAATAGTAATAAAAATAAAACAAGTTGTTATAAGAACAAAAATGATTATATGTAATTAACTAGTACGTTACTCTCTATTTGTGAGTATTCATCTTGTCCGTTTATATTAATGGATTTTTGCCAAGCCTCGATTCTTGTTATTTGGAAGTGCCAACCTAATTGAAATGTCCATTTCTTGAGTTGTGATCTTTTTCTTCAAAAAAAAAAAAAAAAGGCAAATTGTATGAGTTGAATATTAGTCCGACATTATTAGTTTGATCATCCATCATAGAATTGGTACAACGTTTGTTTTGTTGATAAATTTTCTTTCACGTTAATATTTTTTTTCATATCTATAGATAATTTCTGTATGATTAAATTTAGTAATATTATATTCAGTCAAGTGTACCTTAGAAGCATATTTGCTAAAACATGATGAAAACATACCTAATGTAGCCTATGCCTTACAAAAACAAAATTAAAGATAAAATTGAACATGTCATGAAATTAATTGTAAAAAACAAAAATTAAACTTATAATCCATTTCTAATGGTAGCTTTTGTTATGGCAGGAGCACTTAGGTGGTACTTCTCTATATCATGCTCCATCGATTATGCAAACCTAGTTATCCATTATGTGTTTGAAAATTTAATCCAATAAATATTGAAACCCTAAACTTGTATATCCGAAAGGCACAAGTCAAAGAGACATACATTCCCTATTTTCTAACATATGCATCACTGTTCTTTCCGTCATATATCATGCTTTTGATGAGCTTAAAAATACCTTCAAAGAGTTACTTTTAAAAAAATCTTCAATATTTTTGTCTTATTAGTATAAAGCACATGAGTAATACTACTTAAACTCTATTAATTAAATAATTAATTAATGTCATTTCATAATCAATAATCCTTCACATGACAATCGATTAATATATTTATCATTGTTAAAAGTCAAATGTACTGCATGCTACCAAAATTGAATAGTGAATTAAGGCTGCTCATTCTCCTCTTACTTGCACCAAATTTCCGGCTTCTGTTCTGGGGAGTTGGTATTTAATTTTAAAGCCTTGAATTCAACAGTCTGCCTAAACTTTCACTATTTTATTGTCATCATTAACTCAAAAAATTTTAATTGCCAACTTAAACTTGTCTAACGTGTCTTTTTATTAGCCACTTAGCTTGGATAAATAGCAATCTTTATTCCATGCAGCTTATAATAACCAAAATTTCGAGACATCAACAATAAAGGGAAAACATCACTTTGCCAAGCTTTTCATGAAAACTGAAAATTTTAAAAGTTTAGGATGCATTTTTAGAACCAAATTCAAGGAGTTGCAGTTATATCCGATATATAGAAGATAATAATAATAATAGAAAATAAAAATAATTTACTATAAGAACAAAAAAATAATTAAAAAAGCAAATTCTATACGTTGAATTTTATTATTTTTTATATTATTTTTTATCATTCATGATAAATACTATAATTTCTTGGACAAAATCATTAGTACCATAATAAATAAGTAGAGAAATTATACGGTTTTTAGCTGGACTAATTTCATTAATAATTCTGCCATGATCTATTATTGACTTACTAGAAGAGAAAATAACAGTCAACATGAAGTTGTGAGAAAAGTAATCAACTCTCTCAAATTCAATTTATTAATTTCAACTTATTTGAAAGATTACTTCTTAAGATCTACTTATACTAGTTATTAGAAGAATTTAGAATAAGCAAAATTAATTCAAATTACAAGTAAATGACATTTTAATACAAAACTAATACAAACTCCAACACTTCAACTTACAATTGTTCCATTTAATTCATTATGTATGATGTGGTAAGGTGTGTGTTGAAAGGTAAAAACGAGACAGGTTTTGAGTTAATTTGGTTACAATGGCACGAGTCAAAGACACATGTTTTCTTGAGGGATATTATTTATATTAGTCAACTGAAACCCATTAACTTTTGAGTTCTTCTAGTGTGTATCCAAACTTTCCAAAATTTCATTCTTTCATGAATTTGTAAAAGTACATCGATTTACATTCTTAACATTATAGTTTATATTCTTATTATTTTGACTTTTCAAAATATCATTTTTTTTAATTTTCTCTTTTCAAATATGAAGCTGACATGTGACATTTATCAGTAATATTGGTGCATTTTACCAAGTTCAAGAAGGTAACTAATACTTTAAGGGCCTGTTTGAGATTATTTCTTAGATATTATCCTAAAAAATTTCACTCACAAGCTTTCCACAACACATTTTGGCATTAGACAAAAGCTTTTTAACTCTTAATACTAATTAATTAGAGTATGTTTATCATTGATTTCTCAAAGCCAAAATAAAAGCTTGAACATAGTTTTATTCAAGACAATAATATGAGAAAGCAATCTTAAACTTACCCTTAAAAATTCAAAGTAACATCTAACAAAAGTTACAAAGTTTAGTTAAGGAATTAATATACTAAAAAACATAAATTTGAGGATTAAAAATCAAACTATCTCACTAAAATTAATATACAATCTTAAGAATGCGTAACAATATTAATACTTCTATAAAGTAAATTTGTAAGACGAACCACCTGTTGTGTTTTACAACTCAAAATAATGGAAGCAATCTGAGAAAACAAGAAAAACATAATATTATTTTTACTTTATAGGGTATCATGCATCTGATGTATTTTTAAAATCACTTAAATTAATAGGCATTTAGTATTTTTAACTTGTTATAATAAATATAAAGCACATGTAACTATATAAATTAATGTCATTTTTCAAAGAATAGTCTTTAACATAAAATATAAATTTTGATTAATATATTAAACATTGTTAAGCGTCAAATGAAATGCATGCAAACCAAAATTGATTAGTGAATTAAGGCTGCTCAATCTTTTGTCAACAAGCCAATTTATATTCCTAAATACCTTCCGGGTTCTTCTATATAAACCTTATTTCACCTTGCTTTATTCTTCATCTTCTAACAACTATTTCATTTTCTTCATTTCTGAATTGTAATTTGTTTTCTTCAGACATACACTTATGGAAAAAACACGAGTCAATTTTGTTATCCTAATGTTGTTGCTGGTCAACATGTCGGGATGTCATTCTACGCTTGTCTCTAATTATTATCAAAAATCATGTCCGAAAGCGCTCTCTACTATCCAAGCCGCGATCAAAACAGCTATCGCTCGAGAACGAAGAATGGCTGCCTCTCTTATTCGTCTCCATTTTCACGATTGCTTCGTTCAGGTCTAATAAATTATGCTTTACACCAACTACATGTGTTATAATAAATTGAAAATGTGTTATAATATATA
>CATIWQ010346969.1:0-36400 GCA_949673415.1 Euphorbia schlechtendalii | reverse complement strand
AATAAGTGATGTAAGTTGGTTGCTGTTCGTAAAGGTATTCAAGCAGGTAAAATCTCGGTGCTCACCAATGATTAATGTGTCCATTGAGGATTTCATCCAGTAAGAAAGAGGTGACCCTCCCCGGCAATTCCATCTCGTGATTTACCATTGATAAGTGTATAATTACACTTATTATTATAATAATAATACACATTAAACATTATAGTTTAAGTCATTTTTATACTTCATATAAAAGATTTCACGTGGTATGTAGTTGTTTTTTATGCAAATGCAGATACTATGTAAATCTTAGGAGTAAAATTATCAAAAGTGGAATTCTATGAAAAAAGAGTGAAAAAGGTGCAAAAAGATGCGTTGAACCAAAGGATTTGGAAAAGGATCGAAGTATGTCAAAGATCAGTAGAAATCGCAAAGAGGATTCATGTGAAAAAGGCATGTCACGATCATGACACACATATCATGGTCACGACTTATTAACTTTCACAACAGAAAGATGCCAATCAAGTGTTCACGGTCGTGACATATATTCGAGGTTGCGACCTTGACGGTTTTTGGTCAACTCTTATCTTCTTTCAACAACCGGATAAAATTGATTAACCGCCAACAATTGTCAAACGAATAGACACCTATTGGAAGTTAACAAATCATGAATTGGTGCCTATCCATTGTGGATAAGGTTAAAGCCTTTCATCCAATCACAAAGAAGTGATGCAATCTTTTGCCAATGGACACGACTCTTTGTTTGGATAGACGCAACCCTTCGTATGTATAGATTGTGAGTGATCATGTGTGTGTTATAGTGCATGTGCATGTATAGATACAGAGTAAAAATATATAGATTTTGCTACGTTCATAAGTGTTAGAGAGAAAAAGTATAAGTGATTCAAACCCTATTTCGATCACTAGATTATTCTACATATTCGAGTGTTTGTTGTATAAGTGTAATTACAAATCACTTATCAATAAAAGTTTTTGTTCTTCAATAATCGTTTGTTCGATATTCACAAAGAATAGCATCCTAGCGGAGGTTCTATACGAGTAGAGACCGAATTCAAAGCAGATGCAGAAATTGCGGGAATTGATGACTCCCATTAAAGAGTGGATATGGTTTGATCAACTTTAGCTTTCACTTGCATACTTTACAACTTTGCTTTGCTTTCTATTTATACTTTCTATTTCGATGTTTAAATATGTCTATGTGTCATAATGTGTATTTCGTGTTGAGTCTTTTATATTAATCAAGTTATATGCTTTTGAGTTAACTTTAAGAGTAGTTTCGGGGTTAACAAGATTGTGTATAGTCACTAGATCTATGATTATAACGCTGTTTAGTGAGCCAACATTTTTGGAATGGTAACTTGCTAAATATGGCTATGTGAGAGCAACCCGTACTAAGCATAGTAATATTGTTATCCAGGTTTATATAATCGTCTTAATTTGTTTGCACTAGATTCAGAAAAGTTATTTTATGTGTTGCTTTGCAGTGAATAATTGAATATCTGAGTGTTTAGAACTAAATTTGTTAGATTAATCTAGTGTACGTAATATCTTTAAGGATTTTGCATGTTTTCTTTGCTATACTTGTTCGTAGGGAATATCTATATACTTTTTATCTTTTCTAATCTTTCATACATTTGTCTATCCATGCATCATTCCAATCCTCCAATCTAAATTACATTATTTTCTTTTGTTCCGTTCCTCTTGTTGATCTTTAGAGCTGGTTCCTTCCCTGTGGGATCGATATATTTTAAAACTACATTGCAACTGTATACTTGCATTTATCATCATTTTTCTATTTGACAAGTGGTATTGACAACACCTATACTTTAAAGCCAAAATCTTGTGAATAAGTTATTAAACTTATCAGTAGAAAAGTTGCAAACAAGTTTTTGGCACCGTTACCAGGGAAGGTAAGTGCGTTCTAGAGATCAAATTGCCGGAGAATGGGCAATTATATTTATGTGTCTACAAATTATGGTACTAAGTCTAAAATTTGAAGAAATAGAAGGATTAAAGAAGTCATGACCGCAACTATAGATCACGCTCGTGAAGTTATATAGCAAAACCTTCTGTTCCTGTTTTGAAGGAAATCATGATCGTAACAGGCCTTCGCGATCGTGACACGGGCCCCATATTCTCCTTCACAATATATGGATTTACTCTTTTCTTTTATTTTTCAAATTTTAGACTGGTGTTTGTTTTTCATGTTTTTGTTTTTAGTTAAGTCTCTCACAATGAGGACATCGTGTTCTTTAGTGTGGGGGGGGCATTTCTAAAAAGTTTAAAAAAATTAAATAAAATGAAAAAATTGAACAATTTGAAAATTTTTGTTATTTATACATTATCCATTCTTATACTTGACTAACATTTGTCCAAGGTTATTGTGAGTGTTAGGTATTACAGTTTGATGTTAGTGCAAAATTTGAGCACATGTTGAAATTGAGCGTTATTAGAAAAACATTTATCAATTTGGTAAGGATGAGTGGTGAGTAACATTCAAAAGTAAAATTCCAAGTAAGTTTCTATATATATTTCAATGCAACATGAATTAGTATAAATTATATAGTTTTAGTTTAATGCTTCTGGTAAGTTTAAGTGGAGTAGTATCTAGTAGTATTCTTACTATGAGTTTTATATGGAAATCTCGAATAAGTCCTATAAGTATTGAGTGTTTTTAAAGTGTTGGGGAACTATAGCTATAATACTTTGAAATTGATCAATAAATTTAAGGATGAGGTATTAAGAGTGAAAAATCAAAAGAAAGAGAGGATAGCCAATGAGTTATGCAAAAGGTGAGGAATGGTACAGAGCAGAAACTACAACCATTTATTGAGTGAAAAAAGAAAAATAGCATAGCACAAAAATGGGTGCAAAGTAAAAAGTACTTCAAAAACATATACTTAAGAGAAAAAAGTGAGAGAGTGGTATGGAGCATAATGCAATCACTGAAAAAGAGGGAGAGTGGTATGAAGCATAAAATGCAACCACTAAGAGTGTTTTTAGCATCCTAGGTTACCTAAAAATGCCTTGAGAGAAAATTATTCAAAGTGTGCTTTTTATGTCCTTTATACTTTATACTATGCTTAAGAGAAGGAAATATTCAAGTATGCATATAACGCTTATATGAAGATGAGATTCGGTTGAACCTCCATTAAGAGAAAAGGTATACAACTAGACTACATAAATTGCACATTACTAATTTGTGAGAAATTGGGACTTCTACTTGAATCTTATGCAACGTGGAATGTGGTACTCACTACAATAGTCTTTTGCCAAATGAGGTACTAACTTGAATACTATTTTATACACTTCTATTGAATTTACCTTGAGGACAAGGCAAAAGTTAACTGTGGGGGTGTGATAAGTGTATAATTACACTTATTATCATGATAATTTTATATATTATAGTTTAAGTCATTTTTATACTTCATATAAAAGATTTCACGTGGTATATAATTGTTTTTTATGCAAATGCAGGTACTAGGTAAATCTTGTAAGTAAAATGATTAAAGTTGGAAATCTTTGAAAAATAGTGAAAAAGGTGCAAAAAGATGCATGGAACTTAAGGATTTGGTTTAGGATCGAAGCCGTCAAAGATCAGTAAAGTTACAAGAAGGATTCTGAAGAAAAACACAATTCACGGTCACGATAACCATTCACGGTCGTGACTTAGTATTCTTCAAAACAGAAAGTTACCAACCAAATATTCACGGTCGTGACATGTACTTCGTGATCATGACTTTGATGGTTTTTTTTGTCAACTCTTCTCAACTACCAACCGCTAGATAAGAACGATCAACCGCCATCAATCGCCATCAACTACCAAATGAAAGGACACCTTTTAGAAGTTAACCAATCATGAAAAGGTGCCTTTCCATTATGGATATGGATAAAGCTTCTCATCCAATCACAATGAAGTGATGCAATCTTTCACCAATGGACACAACTCTTTGTTTGGATAGACTCAACCCTTCATACTCTATAAATAGGGCTCCAAACTCACCAATTTCGAAGAACAAGTGGTGGATAAAGTGGTGCATGTCATGGTAGATATTTGTGCATAGATAGAGAATAAAAATATCTAGATTTCGCTACGTTCATAAGTGTTAGCGAGAAAATGTTTAAGTGATTCGAACCCTATTTCGATCACTAGATTTCTCTACATAATTGAGAGATTGTTGTATAAGTGTAATTGCAAATCACTTATCAATTAAAGTTTTCATTCTTCAATATTCATTTATTCGATATTTACCAAGAATAGCATCCTAGCAGAGGTTCTATACGAGTCGAGACCGAATTCAAAGCAGACGCAGGAATTGCGGGAATTTATGACTCCCATTAAAGAGTGGATACGGTTTGATCAACTTTAGCTTTCACTTACATACCTTAAAAATTTGCTTTGTTTTCTACTTATACTTTCTATTTCGAAGTTTATGATATGTCTATGTGTCATAATGTGTATTTCATGTTGAGTCTTTTATATTAATGAAGTTATATGCTTTTGATTTAACTTTAAGAGTAGTTTTGGGGTTAACGAGATTGTGTATAATCACTAGATCTGTGATTATAACGCTGTTTAGTGAGCTAAAATTTTTGGAATGGTAACTTGCTAAATATGGCTATGTGAGAGCGACCTGTACTAAGCATAGTAATATTGTTATCCAGGTTTATATAATCATCTTAATTTGTTTGCACTAGATTTAGAAAAGTCATTTCATGTGTTGCTCTGCTGTAAATAATTGAATATCTAAGTGTTTCGAACCGAATCTGTTAAAGTAATCTAGTGAACATAATATCTTTGATGACCTTGCATGTTTTCTTTGCTATACTTGTTCATAGTGAATATCTATATACTTTTTATCTTCTCTAATCTTTCATACATTTATCTATCCATCCATCATTCCAATCCTCCAAACTAAATTACATTATTTTCTTTTGTTTCATTCCTCTTGTTGATCTTTTGAGCTGGTTCCTTCCTAGTGGGATTAATATTTTTTAAAACTACATCATAACTGTATACTTATAGTGTTCACAATTTTTCTATTTAAAGAAGCGGTATTGACAAAACCTATTTGTATTTTGAACTCTTATCTTATCGGTAGGAAAGTGGAAGACAAGGTTTTTGGCTTCATTTTAGAATATTAACCCCTAGAGTCAGTATAATCAAAACCTTGCGAACAGCTGCAAGCACGTAAGTGCTGTCCATGGCAGCGCTTGCACGGGCTTCTAGCGACAATCCGCAAGCTTGGGCCATGTAGAGACAGAGGGGGAGTCTGATACTCCCCCATTTTTCCCTATAAATAGGCTTTCAAAGCCTCATTAATTAACACTCACCAAAAAGCTTTAAGCTTGTTTTCTCTATGATTTCTACTCTCCTCTTCTTTTGTTGTGCGAGATCCTCCACAAGTTTCTCCAAAAAAATTGAATAGTTCTTTTAGAAGACTCAAAGTTTAAGTGAGTTTTCTATTTCGAATTTTCGTGTTGATTTAGAAGTAGTCTAGCAATTGCTATTAATTGACGAGTTTTACCTCTTCAAGGTTTTTGTCGGTTAAGATCCATGTGGATCAAGTCATAGAGGCTCTCCTAGTTTGGAACTTGTGCCATTGTAATTGCTCGAAAGGGAACGTCGTTACCAAAAGAGAGATCAAACACGCATCAACTAGTAATGCTTTAATCTTTAGATGCTAGGTTTCTTTTATATGTTTTATAAACCTAAAAGTATCTATGGAATGTTTTAACCTAGATTATAACAATCATGGCATGCTTAGGAGATCCTCAAGTTAATTTTAAGTTTTTGAATTTTCACCTTGCAACCTATGCATGTTCAATTACTATCTTGACTAACCAACAATGAAAGGGTACATTTTCTAATTTATTTAGAGAAAATAATTTGTGGCATGGTAAAGATTTTTCATGCTATATTTGTGGTAGCAAGCAATGGAAGGGTCAACAAGATGCCGATATGGCAAAAAGGTGATAAGTTTACCAATCCTTTTGAAATAAATAGATCGAAAAAGATGATGAGGTAGGATTTTGAATTTTAGAATCACAACTATAGATCTTTCTCGTGTCGATAATAGGCTCTGAGCGTATTTGAGTTTGGGTAAACAATGTTTTGTACCCTAGGGACTAAATTGTGATATGTTTGTTGCCTCGAATGAGTAGAGGTTCGAGCGCCAAGCAAGCACTAGTTTAATTAAGGGCGGTGATCTTAATCTTAGGTGACACTATCTCATCGTGTCATCTAAAACTAAGTGAGGGAAATCAATGTGAAATCGAGGTAAAAGTAAATGACATGTGTGTGTGTGTGAATTTCTATGTCTGCACAAAATATCATGGTTAGCATGATGCTTATTACGAATAAAACGTAATGATGAAAGTGGTAAACACATAGCATATAACATGCAACGTATTACTTCCAACCTTATATCTCCTGTGCATAAGGGTTAGGCTGCTAAATCTAGGCTTGGATCAACTTAATATCATGAGGATATTAAGGGTCAAACCTGCATAAGAAGAGTTGCAATTGTTTTGGTAAACATAGGGAAAGTATCCATGGTTTCCTTATATGAGTTCGGTCATGGGTTGTTGATGTAGAAGGTTCTTGTTGCATTATGATACACTCCAAGCCTCTCCCTAAATAGGTGCAAACAAGGGAGGTACATGCTGTATGGAAATAAGTGATCCACTTGCTAGGCCTCCTTGGTCACCAGGGGTTCACAAGTCATGCTTTCACAAGCTTTTTGGTAAAATAGGATGCTCTAAACTTAAACGCTGAGCCATCTAATGCAATATGCTTTTTTTGGTATATTTTAAATTTGGGTTAACTCATTTGATGACTTTTCAATACTCATAGATAATCTTTTTAAACATTTAAATTTATAAAAAAAGATCTCCCCAATAGAGTCGCCACTATGAGCAGACGACGATCAACCCGCACGGTCACCGTGAGGCACCGATATCGTGAGAGGGGGCGTGGGGGGTTTTTGAAAGTGTGATGATTGAAAAAAGATTGAAGTTAAAAAGACCCGAGACCTAAATCTCTAGCCTATGTTACAGAGTTGCCACTCAAATAAGCTCTTCTAGGAAAATTTAGTACAGCCTAGATTCGTTTTCCTATTCTATACCATGATAGAAAGATTCGAGTTTGGATGAGTTACCTACTTCATTGTTATTTGAGTTAAATTACACTATTTATAACCCATGTTTATAATATTCGAACTTGTTTAGATATTTTTGCCTTACGTGATTATTTTATCGCACATGCAGAAAGCAGTAAATGAAAGATTAGTCCATAAGTGAGACACTTATCACTAAGATCTTTGTGTATATTAAGGTTGCAAGCACCACTCACGATGGTCGGAGGTGCCTGTACAAGGTAACAAACATCGATTAGGGGACTAGCCGAGTGATCTATGTAGCCACTCCGATGCCTAAGTTAGCAAATGATTTAAGAGAGGTGGCGAGTTTGTTTACTGATTTGAGTGTTTAGAATTACATACCTCTTAGTGATGACCCAAGGGTCCTTTAATAGGCTCTAAACGTCTCCTAGATTGGTTAGGAGAGCAAATCATATTCAAGTATAACTCTTGTCTAAACAGATTCTTATCCTCTTGATAGGATAAAGTTTGTCACTTATGAGAGTCATAGCTAACGAAGATTGTCTTTGGAGATAGAATCTTAGTTGGACTCTATCCCTGAACTGGCGAGATTTTCCTAGGCGGGTAAGCCAACTCGGCTTAGTAGCCGCATGGACCTATCCCACAAGTGAGATAAGGGAAGACTTGGTCTTCTTAATCTTTGAGGTGAATTTAATCCGCCTGGATAGTTTCCATGTAGCAGGCACGCGCCTAGCAATATTTGATTATGTTAACAATAAATAATTAAATTATGGAAAGTAAACATGTAGGAAAGTAAATGTGCCTAGTCTATGAGGGATTAATTACATTTTGGGATTGGGGATACAAATCGCCTAAATACATCGAAATCTAAGGGATAAAATTGCCTAAAATACATCGATATCTAACAATAGGTACAATTGATTCTTAAAATTAAATGCAATACTCGAAGGAAATTAAATCCTAACAATCATCTAATCCTAATCTACCTACATCCATAAAGGTTAGCACAAGTAATATTGCACAACACAAGTATTCGCAAATATGTTAGATTTGATTTTTGAAAGACCTAAGCGGTCTAATTTAAAATAATGGAAGGTTAAAGTTCTTGTATTCAAAATTCATTTTATATACAAATATGTTATTTAGTGAAAATGCCACATGTGAATATTTTTCAGGTCGGTTATCCGAGAATGAATTCCCTTCGCCAGGGTTTCCTAACACAATTTTATTTTATTTGAGCAAAAATATAAAATCTAGGTCAAAATAAAGACAAAATGGTGTTATTGAACCCGTTACGAAAGGGAGATCATTATAGTTGGTAAAGTATATTCCGGTGAAGGAGAACTAACTTTAACCACCAGAACACCTTTTGAACTGGTCTCAAAACCTAAAAAATACTCAAGTATATAATTTATGTTACTAAAAACTCAGATTTTAGGTTTGAATAGTCATTACTGGACATGATGTATACCCTAGAAGCAATTAGGGTGGTATATCTTAATTAGTTATAATGTACAAACGTTTTCGTATTATTATTAATAATAAAGGCATCTTTGTTATATATCAGTGCTTTTATATAATTATGTATCTCGCTGGTATCATATATGTATAGTATTATATATATGTGTATTGATAAGACAAAGTCCATGGTTACTTCATAGCGTAAAAGTGCGAGGATATAGTGGGAGCTATGTGGTGTGAGAACTGCACATACATGTTACTATGAATAGTCTAAATATCCCTAATCATAGTTTCATTAAGACTCGACATCAATGAAGCGAACAGACTAGCATGTGTAGGCTTACTCCTTGGATTATATCCATGCAGCCAACCTCACAAACTGAATGTGGTACCTTGAGTTAACACATGAATGTATTCGGGAAATACATTGGAGACCGCTATAAGATAGACACTCGAAAATAACTATATCTATGTGTTGGAGTCATGTCTTATTACAGGAGCAGTACAAGTATCCTCAGACATAATATTAGTTACCTTATTGTAGCAAGTTAATAGTATTTCACAATATCTAAACATTTTGGAAATAGCAAACTGACTAGGATAGTGAAATTAATTGAGTAGTAAGTATACCCTTAATTAATGAAGTTGACTTGAGTATGTTTAGGGGAAAACAACTCAGTTTGCTGAGTAATTAATTAAGTTACGGCTTAGAGTAAGAAAAGCTGAGTCTGTTCTGAGTACAACATAGTTTAGAAGTATATCAACTCATCTTTGCTAAGTTAGCTTTTATTAATTAAAAGCTGAATTATTTGACACTTAGAGAATTAAATGACACTTGTGCTGCTAATATCTTCTGTGAGAAATGGAATATTCCTTCAATGCTTTTTAGCTTAAAAGGTGCTGAAATTGAAGAAGATTTCAAGTGGTCCTCATAATTCAAAATGCTGTCAGTGCGGAATGTTGGAGATTCCTCACTAAAGTCCAAGGCAAAAAGAATTCTCTAACATGTGCTATTTCTTAGTGTCTTCGCGTGCCTCTGCTAGCGTCAACAAATGTTAACCAATCTCAAGTTTTCATGTTACATTTCATGCGCCTCTCTCTCAAACCGATTTGCTTGAAGACAAACAAGAATTTTTCAATAGAATTTTATCATGCCTCAACATTCAAATATCTATCTCTAAATGTCTTGGAATCTGTCTTCAATGGGAAGATTCGAAAGATATGAAGAGAAGAGAAATGGAAGAGCTGTAAGGATGAAAAGTTTACAATGTATACTTTGTAAAGCTTCAAGTATAAATAGAAGACTGAAGCAGATGTTCAAACTTGGTGAATCACCTCGAATTTCTTTAAGAGATGAAACTTTGCGAAATTACTCCCAGCTTCAAGAAATTCCAAATTCAAGCAATCAGCAAACAATCATTTCAAATCTATTTTTAATAGAGAGAATCAATACTTAGATTTAACATTGTAAGGATTCAACATTTTATAAGTTGAATTCAGTTCACAACTTTCATTTCAAATGTGAGTGTTAGTTTGGGAAGGGTACCTAAACTGAGTTAAGTGACAGTTAGAAAGAAAGGTACTTTGTGTAAAATTATGTGTACCCGCTGTAAAGGCTGCTCCACCTAAGTAAGGTATGAACACTAGTGGATTTAAGCTCGGTGAAGGAATCTAAGGACTAGAGGTAGGCTCAGGGCTGAACTAGGATAAAACCAGGTGTTGAAGTTCTAAACTTTCGCTTTAGATTTTATTACGCCCATCTCATTCATCATTCTATCTATCATTATGTGTTTTGCTTGAAAAACTAATTTGAGCAGAGTAGAGTACTTAGCGAGAGATTGAAGATAAACTATGCATGCGAAGCTAAGTAGTTTATAAGTTTTGAGACCAACTCAACACGCATCTAAAAACTTAACTTAGTTAAATATTTTTATAAATCTAAAAAGTAACTAATATTCGCATTCACCACCCTCTACGGTTGTTTATAAGTTATCTAAAGACCAACACTTATGTAGGAGTTGTTATACATTGGGTCATACTTATTCATACCCTGGCGTCCAAGATGATATGGGTGATTATGGGTATAGTGATGATCACATGTTGGTAAGCTGAGTAGTCAAGATGGGATCCATCATTCCTGATATAGTGATATAATGGGAGATGTACCTTAGGGCCTCTTGTTGAAGAGACACACTCATAAACCTTTTATCAGAGTATAAGATTGATAAAACGGGTTTGTAGTAAAATCTTGATACATTATGGTGAGTTGTGTTCTTCGTAAATAAGTCTAATGCTAGGATAGCTGCGGCTATTACTTGAGCTAACACTTCATTTAAGCTCAATAAACTGGATGGTTCTTAACCTGATGGAAGGAGTTTATTATATGGGTTACTACTGTAGAACCAGATCAACTCACAGGTACGTGATGTTCTGAGTATCAGGGAATCATACGCCTTTGCAAGAAAGCCCATTTGATCATCTAGAGTTATCAGGTTCCATATCAGCTTAGAACACTAAGCCTAAAGGTTCCCAGATGGGAAGCCAAGTTTAGATTAACCTCTGGCGGCTTTGTACTTCGGGATCCTATGACGTCACACACTTTGGGTCTTTATCGGACTAAGTAAAGAGCCTATAGACTAGGTTTATGCCGAAAATTTTTATTGTCGAATTCGATGAAAGAATTATTAATTGGTTGGACCAGATAAAAAATTAAAAGGAAGAAAGGAGAAAATTGCAAAATTTGCACGGAGAAGAGCAAGGGAATTTCTCCTATTACGAGTGAGCCCAAATGAACAGGGGTAGTTCTGAGTGGGGCCTACGCAGCTACCTTGCAAGCTGAAAAGCTTGGGGGCCATTAGTGCGCGGGTAATAGGCCCACAAGCCTAGCTTGCGGGAAGGCTTGCAAGCGAGGCTTGTGGCACAAGGCAAGCACGTTAGGGCTTGCCTTATTGCAAAGAGATGTGGGTCAGCCCGCAGGTCCTAGGGATCCGCATAGTTGACCCGGTTTGGTGGGATGGGATTTTTCCCATCCCACATTGGAAAAGGAGGGGAGTTTTTCACTCACCTCTCATCCTTATTCTGTACTTTGGCTCGGCCTTTCTCTCTAAGTTTGACATTTTTTCTTCACAAGATTTTGGAGATCTTCCATGAGTTTCTCCAAGCGATAAAGAATTCTTTAGAAGGCTCTTTCTATTTTGAAGTGAGCCTTCTTAGTTAATATTTTTAGGTTGGTCTTTGAGCACTCTAGCAGCTGCTATCTACCAACGGGTTCTACCTCAGCGAAGGTTTTGGTCGGTGAAGATCCGTGTGGATCAATCGTAGAGGCTATCCTATTTTGGAGGATAGTGCTAACGGAGTTCTGCCGAATTGCTTTAAGGGAACGCCGAATCCAAAAGAGAGAGAAGCACGCATCAACTAATTTTCTTAACTTAGATGCTAGGTTTCTTTTATAAGTTTTATAAATCTATTAGCATCTATGGAACGTTTCAACTTAGATTATATCAATCATGGAATGCTTACGAGATCTTTTAGGTTAATATTAAGTTTTAAAATTCCACCTTGCAACATTGCATGTTCAGTTACTATATATCTTGATTAAAAAACAGTGGTATCAGAGTCTGCCTTATGCTATGCATAATTGATTATAATATGTTGAAATTGGTATTTTCTATGAATTTATTAAAGTATGCTATCCATGACTTAGATTTTAATTCTTGTTATAGAAAATGATGTGATAACTAGAGTAAGGCTTTGGTCAAACTTAGTTTAGGTGATTATCATATAAATTAGCAATGTTTTACAACACGTGTAAATGCTTTAAATTAAGGGTCGTCCTATACTTCACTTAATTAAAGAACGAATTCTTTAAATCATAGTTTCCCATGGTACATTGAATCGAAGTGCATGTGGTTATTTCAGTAAGGATTGGACTTGGCTGCTCATTTACTTTAAGGGGGCATCTCCTAAGTGCACCCAAGGGACTTTTATGACTTAGTTGATTTCTAGTATGGGAATTGGATTCTGCATATGGTTTTATAAACGTGGTTTAAGTTGTTAAATTAAAACTTATCGACATAGGTGCAAGAACTTAAACATTGACCTTGTTTGTTTTGCATGTTAAGTGGAGTCTTGGCATAATGAAATGATTATGATGTACCAGTCTTGAGCATGTTCCTTTAGAGTTAATAATTCCAAATAGCCCAGAATTATTGTTATCATAATCATATCCATCATATAATACCTACACTAGGGTAAGACCAGCAGCACTAATAAAATCCCTACAACAATATTAAAGTTGTAAATTATCTTCCCATCATAAGTTATGATACAAACCTTATTAACGGTACGAACATATACAACATACTTTCCCTTAACATGTGTTTGTTCATGAGATTAGATGGGGTTAATGCCTTATCCAAAATGGGTTAGCTGTCCATATCATTGGAGCTAATGCCAGATTGGAGACACATTTGAGGAGTTGTACAATTGGGTACGCACATCTCGAGAAAGAGAACTCAAATGGATTAGCAATTGCATGAGATGTAAATGGATGGGTTCCAACCAAGGTTGTCTTGTTATAGCTTGACCTGCTATAGCAAGGGTTATGATGAGTGGCTATGGATGCTACCTACTAAGGAAAATTGGTTTGACCACATTTCCCAAATTTAAATAGAAGGTTCTATTTGAATGTCGAGAAAATAGTACAAATTATGTATTTAATTAAAGACCTTGAATTAAATGCATATCCATATACTAATGTCTAAACAAATTTTATCTTATATCTAGGTTGAACAATGAATCCAAACATAAATCTTCACTCAATTCCTGATAACAAACTAGATGGTTCAAACTTTACTGATTGGCTTAGGGCGATGAGGATAGTCCTCAGATCCGAAAGAATAGTTTATGTTTTAGATGAGCCCCTCCCTGATGAACATGATGCTGAACTAATGCCAATGAACATGAGGCATGGCAGAAGCATAAAAAGGATCATGAAATAGCAGCATGTATAATGTTAGCAACCATGAATTCTGAGCTTCAGAAATAGCATGAGAGCATGGACCTTAATACCACAATTCTCCATCTTTATGAGCTCTTCTCAAAGCAGGCCAGGTCCAAGAGATTTAATACATCAAAACTCTTATTTGGAATGAAGATGTAGGCTAGCACTTCAGCACCATAGCATGCTCTTAAACTATTGAGTTATATAGAGAAGCTAACTCAACTGGGTTTTATGATGGATCATCAATTATGTGTGGATCTCATTATTGCCTCATTAATAGATATTTATTCATAATTTTTTTATTAATTATTATATGAACAAGATTGATACCACACTACCCAAGTTGGTCAACATGCCAAAAATAGTAGAGCCTAAGATTCAATAGGATCCAAAGGCTTTACTTCTGGTTGAGAAAATCAAACCTTCTAAGGGTGGGTCCAATTTTGGAAAGGGTCTGAGTGCTAAGAGGAAAATCGATAAGAAGAAGAAAAGTAAGAAAGAAACTGCAATTCTCCGCTTTCGATGTGGTAAGGCCGGCCATTGGAAGAAGGATTGCAAGGTTCAGATTTCTGAACAAGTGATGAAGAAGCCAAGTGAGGCATCTACTTCAGGTATGTTCATGATAAAGAGTTTCTCTAGAGTTCTCTAAGAGTCTACTTGGGTATTGGATACTAGTTGTGGTACTCATATTTGTACTTCTGTGTAGGGTTATGGAATAGTATGAGGCTTGCAAAGAGGGAAATGGACCTAAGAGTTGGAAATGGAGCATAGGTTGCTACGATATCTGTAGGGATATATAGCCTTCATTTGCCTAGTGGCCTAGTTTTAGTTTTGAACAATTGCTTTTATATTCCTACTGTCACTAAGAATGTTATTTCTGTTGCGCGTTTAGCAATAGAGGGATTTGAAATTTTATTTTCTAATAATAATTGTCAAATTTGACGCGATAATGTTCTTTATGCTTGTGAAATATCTATTGATGGAATTTATGTTCTAGATACTAAAACTAAAATTCTAAATATGAACATTGTTAAGAAATCGAGATTAGATAATGAGAAATCTTCATACTTATGGCATTATCGTCTAGACCATATAAATGAGACTCGCTTAACTAAGTTGCACAAATGTGGTGACTTGGGCCCAATGGAATGGCAAAAATATGGGGCTTGCGAACCTTGTTTAAAGGGGAAGATGACTAAGAAACCTTTCAAAGTTAGTGTACCACTATTACCTTGGAAATAATACATTCCAATGTGTGTGGTCCAATGAGTGTTAAGACACATGAGGGTTTTGTCTACTTCATAAATTTTGTACACGATTACTCATGATATGGTTATCCGTACAAGTCTGAAAGTTTTGAGGAATTTAAAGAGTTCAAAACTGATGTAAGAGAAATAGCTTGGGAAAAGTATCAAGACCCTTTGATATGATCGAAGCGGTGAATACTTAAGCTAAGAGTTTCAGGATTATCTAAGGGATAATGGTATTTATCCCAATGGACACCTCCTTATACACCCCAACACAATAGAGTGTTAGAAAGGAGGAATCGAACCCTACTCGATATGGTTCAGTCCATTATAAGCTAAGAAAAGTTGAGTAGATCCTTTTGGGGTTATGCACTTGAGAGTGCAGTTTATATTCTAAACATAGTACCCTCTAAATCAGTTGATCAAACACCATACGAATTATGGTATGGTAAGAAACTAGCTCTTTCTCACATGAGAGATTGGAGATGTCCTGCTTATGTAAAGAGGACAAGTTCAGATAAGCAGGTGCTAAGTCTGATAGGTATCTGTTTATAGGCTACCCTAAGGAGACTATGGGGTATACCTTTTATGATCCTAAGGAACAAAAAGTCCTTGTTTCCAAAAATGATCAATTCCTCGAGAAGGAGCATATACTTGCGAAAGCTAGTGGGAGCAATCTTAAGTTATGTACTTCAGAAGATTAAACAAAACGTTCAACTGATTATTCCTACGCCTGCTACACAAGAAAGTGTAAGCATGGAACAGCCTATTTTAACATCGACATTGTGTAGGTCAGGTTGGGTTCCAATCACTCTCAAGTAATACGGGTTTTCTCATTACTGATGATTAACATCTCTTCCTTATGGAAGATGATGAGCCCAAGACTTATAAGGAGACAATGGAAGGCTTAGAATCTGACAAATGGTTTACATCCATGAGGTCTGAGATAGCCTCAATGTACGAAAATTGAATCTAGAATTTGATTGATGTTCCAAGTGGGATTAAGCCCATGAGATGAAAGTGGGTTTTTAAGAAGAAAACTGACATGGATGGAAATGTAACTACCTATAAAGTAAGGCTGGTTGTAAAAGGTTACATTAAAAAAGAAGGCATTGCCAATGATGAAACCTTTTCACTAGTGGCCATGCTAAAGTCTATCAGGATACTCCTTGCCATCGTCGCTCATTACGATTATGAGATTTGGAAGATTGATCACAAGGTTTTGACTTTACTAATTTAGAGGGCTTATATTCAGTGATGAAGCCAAAAACCATGTTCCCCACTCTTTTACCAATAAGATAAAAGTTCAAAATATGAACAGGTGTTGTCAGTACCGCTTATCAAAATAGAAAAATAGTGACCACTGCAAGTATATAGTTTCGATGTAGTTTTAAAAGACATCGATCCCATAGGGAAGGGATTTGTATCTAAAGACCAACTAGAGTTACAGAACAAACAAAAATAGGTAATTTGATTGGAGGGTATGGATGATAGATGAATGAATAGATACATGTACAAACAAACTAGAGAAGATGTAAAATATAAAGATATTCCCTAAGTACAAGTTTAGCAAAGAAAAACATGCAAAATCATCAAGAATATTTCATACACTAAATAACTTCAACAATACGATTCTAGACGCCCTAATATTCAATAATTCACTGCAGAGCAACACATGAGATGACTTTTCTAAGTCTTGGGTAAACGAATTATGACACTTATAAGAACCTGAATAACAATATTACTATGCTTAGTACGGGTCACTCTCACATAGCCATATTTAGCAAGTTACCATTCCAAAAATGTTGGCTCACTAAACAACATTATAATCACAGATCTAGTGATTATATACAATCTTATTAAGCCAAAATCACTCTTAATGTTAACTTGAAAGCATATAACTTAATTAATATAAGAGACGCAAGATGAAGTACTCATTATGACACATAGACATATCATAAACTTCGAAATAGAAAGTATGAGTAGAAAACAAACTAAAGTTGTAAGGTATGCAAGTGAAAGTTAAAGCTGATCAAACCGTATCCACTCTTTAATGGGAGTCATCAATTCCCGCAATTCCTGCATCTACTTTGAATTCGGTCTCGACTAGTACAAAACCTTTATTATGATGCTATTCTTTGTGAATATCGAATAAAAGAATGTTGAAGAATGAAAAAATTTTACTGATAAGTGCTTTTCAATTATACTCACACAACAAAAGCTCGAATTTGTGTAGAAATATAGTGATCAAAATAAGAATTGAATCACTTATACATTTTTCTCACTAAGACTTTGAACGTAGCGAAATCTACATATTTTCACTCTATATCTATAGATGCACACTACTATACATTGCCACCATGTATATCACGAAAATGGTTGAGTTTTGAACCCTATTTATAGAGTGCGAAGGGTTGCGTCTATCCAAACGAAGAGTCATGTCCATTGGTGAAGGGTTGCATCACTTAAATATGATTGGATGCAAAGATTCATCCTAATCCACAATGGAAAGGCAACTTTTTATAATTGGTTGACTTCCAAAAGGTGTCTTTTCGGTTGGCAGTTGATGGTGGTTGATTGTTATTATCTGGCGATTGGTAGTTGAAAAGATATAACAAATAACCGTCAGAAGTCGTGACCTTGAATCACATGTCACGATCATGAATAATGAATTGTAACTTTCTGCTTATGAAGAGTAACAAGTTGCGATCGTGAATGGGTGTCACTATCATGACATGTCTTTTTCCTCAGGTTTCTTCTTCGCAACATTACCAATCTTTGATAGCTTCGATCCTATGCCAAATCTTTGTATTCCACGCATCTTTTTTCACCTTTTTCACTCTTTTTACTTAGAATTCCCTCTTTGATCATTTTACTCCCAAGATTTATCTAGTTTCTGCATTTGCGTAAAAAACAACTATATACCACGTGAAATATTTTATATGAAGTATAAAATGAAACAAAACCATATTGTTTTATGATTGAAAATGTTATGATAATAAGTGTAATTATATACTTATCACACCCCCACACTTAACTTTTACCTTTTCCTCAAGGTAAACACAACAAAAGTTTATAAAGTAGTATTCATGTTCATACCTCATTTGGCGAAAGACTATTGTAGTGAGTACCACATTCCCACGTTGTATAAAATTCAAGTAAAAGTTCAAAATTTCCCACAAATTAGTAATTTACAATTTATATAGTTCAATTGCATACCTTTGCTCTTAATGGAGGGTCAACCGAATTGCGTCTTCATATAAGTATATAGTATAAGAGACAAAGGGAACACACTTTGGAAAGATTGATCTCAAGGTATTTTTAGGTAACCTAGGATGCTAAAACACTCATAGTGGTTGCATTTTATGCACCATACCACTCTCCCCTTTTTATAGTAGCTGCATTTTATGCTCCATACCACTTTCTCTTGTTTTTTCTACTAAGCATATGTTTTTGAAGTACAGATTTGTACTTTGCACCCATTTTTCATGCTATGCTATTTTTTCTTTTTTTTCACTCGTTGAATGGTTGCAGTTTCTACTCTATACCATTCCTCACCTTTTGCATAACTCATTGGTTATCCTCTCTTTCTTTTGATTTTTCACTCTTAATACCCTCATCCTTTATTGATCACTTCAAAGTATTATGGCTATAGCTTCCCAACACTTTAAACACACTTAATACTTATAGGACGTATTCGAGAATAGCATTTAAAACTCATAGTAAGAACATTAATAGATATTACTCCACTTAAAACTTATCGGTAGCATTAAACTAAAACTATATAACTTATACTAATTCATGTTGCATTGAAATATATATCAAAACTTACTTGGAATGTTGCTTTTGAATGTTACTCACAACTCATCCTTGCCAAATTCTAAATATTGTGCTAAAATGCTCACACTCTCAATGTGTGTTCATACTTGAAACACTTTGTTCGAAATACGCACTAACATCAAACTTGAAATACCTAACATTCACAATAACCTTGGAACATATGTTAGTATAGTATAGGTATGGATGATGTATAAACAACAAAAACATCAAGAAAAATTTTCAAATTCTTCAATTTTTTAATTTTATTTATTAATTTTTGGATTTTCCGGATTTTTTTTTACAAATACCCCCCCACACTAAAGAACACAATGTCCTCATTGTGAGAGACTTTTTAGTAAAAATTCTAAAACTAAACTAATCTAATCTCACACAAATAAAATAAAAAGAAATTGAACCCATTTTAAGCATCTGAACTTGAATCTGGAGGACTCGGCTAGATATCCAAATTCTTCATTCTGAAGTATTTAGTTAACTTGGGGTTCAAAGAATTGTTGGATTTTGTTAGTTGATGAGCATCTTACTGTATGGAGGCTATGTCTAGGCATGCTTGGTCAACATCTTTGACAAACTTTCTTTCCCAAGTATCTTGTGTACTCTCAGAGGCTTGTCTTAATCCACTACTTCCAATTTAAACCTCTTCAATGTCTTCATCGAATTGGTTTTCTCGAGAAGTAGATCCTTCTATTAGTCTTAGTTTCCTTACCCTTACCCCATATGTTAGAAACGTAAATTTTCCCTCGTCTTCTTTGACAAATCCTATTCTCTTCATATATACTCCTCATATAAAGTTAAATTTCTCTCTTGGACTATATTGATATGGTAGTTGGTTCTTCGCACCCAAAATAATCCCGTAAATTGTATTTACACCTCCAACCCTAGCCTTTTTATGTGTAGTAAGACTAGTGATGGACTCCAACATATACATCAGAAACTTTGGCAGTAATTGTGATACCGTGCACTCTAATATAACCAAGTCCTTCATCATCACTTTAGTAGTTTCGTTTCAAAAGAAAATACTTTGAGAAATAAACTTGTGAAGGTAAAGAAGGCTATTACTTCGAATGTTTTTGTTGGATGAGTTCTTGACATCGTATTGATCCGATCTCGTTAACTCGGTCCAAACGTTAAATCATAATCTTCTTCCTTTTCAATCTCTTCATAAGTTTCTCCTAAGCTAAACCACTTAATCAAATCCATTAAAGTTAACTTATACTCTTCTCCTCCATTCCTGAATTTTCTTTTCAAAAAGTTCCCATCTTTCGTAATAGTAACCAAAAACTTGAGGACCCATCCCTTAATAAACGGAAGATGCACATTCACAAATTTCTCCAATCAAAATAGCAAAAAGTACTCTTCTATTTCCGCATGAATCCCAGCATCAATAGCAAAAGTAGGAAAGTAGAAAAGTTTACCTTTGAAATCAAATTCTTTGATCCTCAAGTATCTTTCAACTTCTTCTTAATTATAAATTGGAAAAGGGCATCCATACTTATTTTGTTTGTTGACCAATTTGTTTTTCCCCTTAGTTACTGTAGATTTCTTGGGAGCCATTGAAATCAAGAAAGAAAATTTGTGTTTGATTTGGAAAAATAGGAAAAAAATTTGTTTGCAAGAGATTGTAGTTGTGTAAAAGAGTGATTGATTTGTTAAAAACACTTAGGAAAGTAGTTACATATATAGAAAATTGGGTAATTATGGCTGTTTCCATGGATATATTTGATTTATAACCATTTGAAAATAGAGCCGTTACAGCAATAACTGCTGTAAAAATCGCACTAGCAGCGATCGTGAAAGACAGTCGTGATCGTGACTTTCTCCATACAGAAACAGAAAGTTTTGACAACTAAATTCACGAGTGCGATATAGGTCTCGATCTCGAAATGTTCAAAATCCAAAATATTTTTCACTTTTATTTTATTTTAAAACAACACTAACTTAAAAATCACACAAATAATTTTTTCCTCTTACCAAATCGTTCTATTTCTGATTCGAAAGACACCAAACTTTCTCCCGAACTATGCGTACTTAGCATACACACGCTAGAAAGGAAACTCAATGAATAAGCAAGAAAAATATGTTAATAACAAAATATAAATACTTAAAAACAAAAAACAAAAATAAAAATAAATAGATTTAATAGACACATAAATAATTGCCCGCTCTACGGCAATTTGATCTCTAGACGCACTTGCATTCCTTCCACGACAACGGCGCCAAAAACTTTATCGCAAATTTTTGACTTCACTAATTTAGAGGGCTTATATTCTGTGATGAAGCCAAAAACCTTGTTCCCAACTCTTCTAGCGATAAGATAAAAGTTCAAAATACAAACATGTGTTGTCAATACCGCTTATCAAAATAGAAAAATGGTGACCATTGCAAGTCTACAGTTTCGATGTAGTTTTAAAAGACATTGATCCCACAGGGAAGGGATTCGGTTCTAAAGACCAACTAGAGTTACGGAACAAATGAAAATAGGTAATTTGATTGGAGAGTTTGGATGATAGACGGATGAATAGATACATGTACGAACAAACTAGAGAAGATATAAAATATAAAGATATTCCCTAAGATCAAGTTTAGCAAAGAAAAACATGTATAATTATCAAGAATATTTTGTACACTAAATAACCTCAACAAATACAGTTCTAGACGCCCTAATATTCAATAATTCATCGCAGAGCAACACATGAGATGACTTTTCTAAGTTTAGGGTAAACGAATTATGACACTTATCAAAACCTGGATAACAATATTACTATACTTAGTACGGGTCGTTCTCACATAGCCATATTTAGCAAGTTACCATTCTAAAAATGTTGGCTCACTAAACAACATTATAATCACAGATCCAGTGATTATATACAATCTTATTAACCCCGAAATCACTCTTAAAGTTAACTCGAAAGCATATAACTTAATTAATAAAAGAGACACAAGATGAAATACGCATTATGACACATAGACATATCATAAACTTCGAAATAGAAAGTATAAGTAGAAAAAAAGAAAAGTTGTAAGGTATGTAAGTGAAAGTTAAAGTTGATCAAACTGTATCCACTCTTTAATGGGAGTCATCAATTCTCGTAATTCCTGATTCTACTTTGAATTCGATCTCGACTCGTACCAAACCTCCGCTAGGATGCTATTCTTTGTGAATATCAAATAAAAGAATGTTGAAGAACGAAAACTTTTATTGATAAGTGCTTTGCAATTACACTCATACAACAAGTGCTCGAATTTGTGTAGAAATATAGTGATCAAAATAAGAATCGAATCACTTATACATTTTTCTCACTAAGACTTTGAACATAGCGAAATCTACATATTTTCACTCTCTATTTATACATGCACACAACTATACATTGCCCACCATGCATGTCACGAAAATGGTTGAGTTTTGAACCCTATTTATAGAGTGCGAAGGGTTGCGTCTATCTAAACAAAGAGTCGTGTCCATTAGTTAAGGGTTACATCAATTCAATATGATTGGATGCAAAAATTGATCCTCATACACAATGGAAAGGCACCTTTTTATGATTGGTTGACTTCTGAAAGGTGTCTTTTCGATTGGTAGTTGATGGCAGTTGATCGTTATTATCTAGCGGTTGGTAGTTGAAAAGAGATAACAAATAACCATCACCAGTCGTGATCGCGAATCACATGTCACGATCGTGAATAATGATTTGTAACTTTCTGCTTATGAAGAGTAATAAGTCGCAAATGCAAATGAAATGGGTGTCACGATCATGATATGTCTTTTTCCTCATGTTTCTTCTTCGCAACTTTGCCAATCTTTGACAGCTTCGATCCTAAGCCAAATCCTTATATTGCACACATCTTTTTACACCTTTTTCACTCTTTTTACATAGAATTCCCTCTTTGATCATTTTACTCCCAGGATTTACCTGGTTTCTACATTTGCATAAAAAACAACTACATACCACGTGAAATCTTTTATATGAAGTATAAAATGAAACAAAACCATATCATTTTATGATTGAAAATGTCATGATAATAAGTGTAATTATACACTTATCAGAAGATGGATGTGAAAACAGCATTCCTTAACGAGAATCTGGATAGGGATGTGTATATGGAACACTTTAGGATTTTACATCCAACGATGGCTCAAAAGTATGCAAGTTGCAGAAGTCCATTTATAGACTTAAGCAAGCATCAAGGAGTTGGAATATTAGGTTTGACGAGATAATCCAAGAAATTGGTTTTATGTCAAACACTGATGAACCCTGTGTATATAAGAAGGCTAGTGGGAGTGCGATAATTTTCCTTATATTATATGTCGATGACATATTGCTGATAGGAAACAATATTCCTTTTCTTCAAATAGTGAAGTAATGGTTGTCAAATAAGTTCTCCATGATAAACCTTGGAGAAGCAACTTTTATACTTGGTATAAAGATCTACCAAGATAGATCTAAAAGGCTGCTAGGTCTTTCACAAAGTACACACATATACAAGGTTTTGGCTAGATTTAACCTTGAGCAGTCAAGAAAAGGTTATCTCCCAATGTCTCACGGGATTAACCTTTCTAAATTTGAGTGTCCAAGAACACAAGAGGAGAAAATGCGCATGAATGGAATATCTTATGCCTCAACGATAGGATCCATCATGTATGCTATGGTATGCACTTGGCTTAACGTCTCACATGCATTGAGCATCACAAGAAGATATCAATCTGAGCTACGTGAGAAGCACTTGATGACCGTTAAAACTATCCTTAAATACTTACGTAGGATAAGGATAAGTTTTTAGTATATGGAGAAGGTGATCTCTCTATGAAGGGATACGCTGAGGTGAGTTTTCAGTCGAACAAGGATGATTATTAGACCTAGTTAAGGTATGTGTTTATGTGAAACAGAGGGTCAGTTATTTGGAAAAGTTTCAAATGAGATACGATTGCTGATTCAACCAAAGAATCTGAATATATAGCTGCTTCAGAAGCAACTAAGTAAGCTATCTAGATTAAGGGATTTATTAGTGATCTCAATGTGGTGTTAAGCATTGTATATCCAATAGTATTCTATTACGATAACAATGGGGCTATTGCTTAGGAAAAGGAACCACGGTCTAGTTAGAGAAATGGACATGTACTCAGAAAATACCATCTCATTCAAGAGATAGTAGCTAGAAAAGATGTAAGTTTAGAATACATCCCAATGGATCAAAATCCAGCAGATGGGCTTACTAAGCCATTGACTCAAGTTAAGCATGACCAACATGTTAACGAATATGGCATGAAGCACATGGACAATTCACTCTAGTGCAAGTGGGAGATTGTTGGAAATGATGTATGCCCTAGAGGTAATTAGGGCGATATATCTTAATTAGTTATAATGTATAAATGGTTTTGTATGATTATTATTAATAATAAAAGCATCTTTGTTATTTATTGGTGCTTTTATTTATTTATGTATCTCGCAGGTATCATATATGTATAGTATATTATATATGCGCATTGATAAGACAAAGTCCATGATTACTTCATAGTGTAAAAGTGTGAGGATATAGTGGGAGCTATGTGGTGTGAGAACTGCACATACGTTTTACTATGAATAGTCTAAATATCCCAAGTCATAGTTTCATTGAGACTGAACATCAATGAAGCGGATAGATTAGCATGTGTAGGCTTACTCCTTGGATTAGCTTCAAGCAGCCAATCTCATGGGCCAAAGGTGGTACCTTAAGTTAACACACGAATGTATTCGGGTAAAACATTGAAGACTGCTATAAGACAAACACTCGAAAATAACTATATTTATGTGTTCGTGTCATGTCTTATTGCAGTAGCAGTACAAGTATCCTCAGATCTGAGATAATTGTTACATTATGTTGGAGTTGCTATACTTTGTGTTATACTTATTCATACCCTAGCGACCAGGATGATATGGGTGATTATGGGTATAGTCATGATCACATGTTGGTAAGCCAAGTAATCAAGATGGGATCCATCGCTCCTGATATAGTGATATAATGGGAGATGTACCTTAGGGCCTCTTGTTGAAGACACACACTCATAAACCTCTGATCAGAGATAAGATTGATAGAATGGGTTTCTAGTCAAATTTTAATACATTATGGCGAGTGGTGTTCTTCGTGAACAAGTCTAATTCCATGATAGTTATAACTATTACATGATCAAACACTTAATCCGAGCTCAATAAACTGTATGGTACTTATCCTGATAGAAGGAGTGTATTGTATTGGTTACTATTGCTGAACCGGATCAAGTCACAAGCACATGACGTTCTGAGTATCAGGGGATCATAAACCTTTGCTAGAAAGCCCACTTGATCGTTTGGAGTTATCGGGTTCCATATCGGTCTAGAACATTGAGCCTAGAGGTTCTTGGATGGGAAGCCAAGTTTATGTTAACCTCTAGCGGCTCTATACTTCGGGATCCTATGAGGTCACATGATTGGGTCTATACCGAGAATATTTGTTTGTCGAATCTGATGAATGAATTATTAATTGGTTGGACCAAATTAATAATTAAAAGGAATATTAGAGAAAATTGGGAAATTTGCACAGAGTGGAGAAAGGGAATTTTTCCTATTGCGAGTAGGCCCGAAATGAACACAGGTTGTTTTGAGTGGGGCCTGCACGATTACCTCGTGAGCTGAAAAGCTTCAGGCCACCAATGCTAGCGGGCAGCACACTCACAAGCCCATGTTGCAGGGAAGGTTCGCAAGCTAGGCTTGAGGTACAAGGCAGGCCCATTAGGGTTTGTCTTGTGACAAGGATGTATGGGTCAACCGATGAGTCCTAGGGATCCACGTGGCTGACCTGGTTTGGTGAGATGGGATTTTTCCTATCCCACATTAGAAAAGGAGGGGAGTTTTTCACTCCCCTCTCCCTATAAATAAGCCTTCCCTCTCCTCCTTATTCCGTACTTCAGCTCAGCCATTCTCTCTTAGTTCGACATCTTTTCTTCGTGAGATTTTGTGAGATCCTCCACGAGTTTTTCCAAGCGATGAAAAATTCTTTAGAATGCTCTTACTATTTTGAAGTGAGCCTTCTCAATTAATATTTTTCATTTGGTCTTTGATCGGTCTAGCAATAGCTGTCTACTAACGGGTTCTACCTCAGTAGAGGTTTTAGTTGGTGAAGATTCGTGTGGATCAATCGTAGAGGCTATCCTATTTTGGAGGCTAGTGCTAACAAAGTTCTAGCGAATTGCTCTAAGGGAAAGCCGCATCCAAAAGAGAGAGAAGCACGCATCAACTGGTAATGTTCTTAACTAAGATTTTAGGTTTCTAAGTTTTATAAACTTATTAGCATTTATGGAACATTTCAACTTAGATTATATCAATCATGGCATGCTTAGGAGATTTTTTAGGTTAATTTTAAGTTTTGAAATTCCGCCTTGCAATGTTGGATGTTCAATTACTGTCTTAATTAACCAGCAGTCATCACTTACCCTCTTGAACATAAATCGATACTTAACATTTTCCAAACAAGTTGTTTATGCTGCAATGTTGTTAACAGCATTGCTGATGTAGTTAACGGCATCACAATGCCGTTAATGGCATTTCAGTGACATAAACGACAAACAATTAAAATTTTACATTAAACACCAAAAACAAAACAAGCATGCATATATATGTAAAGAATAACTCTAGGAACTCAGAGGCTCACCCCGTAGTCGTGAATCCACTTCTTCAAGGTCCATGAAATCCTCTGAGAAGCTCTCCTTGTTTCTTTGTTCTGGAAATTGTTTGGTTTTGTTTAAAAAAGTCTTGGAAAAAGTGTATAAGCTACTCCAAATAAAAATGGAATATGTTAATCTTAAAATGAGTGAAAAGGGAATGGTAATCCTTTGCACTCAAATTCTAAAGCTTGACTTTTCAATACTAACTTCAAAAACAAAGCTTATGAACTAAATAGGAAAGTATTCCAAATGTGTAAGAATACTTCCCAAAAGTACACACACTAAGTTCTATTGAATTAGAATTTAGTGAAAATTCTTAAAGAAAGGCTAAACCTCAAATTTTGCTTATTTTCTCTATTAAACTCAAACTTGCTTAAAAATAAACTAAACCTCAAACTTACCTAAGTAATGAACAAATGAATCCCAAATGCCCCAAGTTCATGCCCTTCTCGTGAACTTATACTCACTAAACTGAAACTTTAAGAAATTATGTGCTTATAGTCTCAACTTAATTAAAAAATACTCAAAAAACAAGAACACTCAAACTATGAACTTGCCATTTGAACTCAACTTTCTTTGTTATCTATGCATGGAAATGTGAGTTGATTGGATTTACCCCTATTTACCCCTATGATTGGCTAAAAATTACAAAAAGTGTAATTTTGGTTCTGCTGCAAAATTGATGTTGCTAACGACATCACCAATGTCGTTAACGACATCAGCCATGTTGTTAACGACATCACCAATGTCGTTAACGAAATTAGCCATGTTGTTAACAACATGGCTTCTTTGCCTTATTCTTTTTTATGCTGAAATTACCTAAAAAATGTTAAGGCTCAAAGAAACAAAGCAAGCTTCCTTTAGAAAAATTCAAGACCCTATAAAAAGTGAAAAACTAGCAAGGGAAAAAATAAATTACAACTTCATCGTCGAGCTCACGAGTGGGGAGTGAAATCCCAAGCTCACACCTATACAACTTATGAATTAGAGGGCCTATCATAAGTGTACCTAGAATGACTTTTAGCCATGGAGGATCTCAAACTTGTCGCAGGGGAGGGCGTTTCTTGCCTTGAAGGCTACCTCTGACCACATATTCTCTTAAACATCTCTTGCTCCTCCCTTCGCAACATTCATCATTTTTACCATCATTGACATGGCAGCTCCTTGTTGCTCCTCCTATTGAACGAGCATCACCATGAGGCCCTTATCGCTTAAATTCTCCTCCTGACCTCTGTCAATTATCTCCTTTCTAGTCAAAGTGTGCTTGTTGGTCGTTTTATGCGCCTACAAGTGAGTTTTTGGTACGTCTGCTCCAGATTTACTTCTTGACTCCGGTGTATCCAAGAACAAGACTATACCGGGGATGTGATGGAGTGCTCCTTTTGATTTTGTAGGGGGAGTGGTCATGAGATATCTCTCCACGCTCACCACACCAATTTGGTACCTTGTGTGACTAGTTACTACTTCCTACGGCCTTCGGCTAGTTCCTCAGTAGTCTTCAGGCTGGGTTTCCAACAAAGAAGTCTTCTGTCGGGGTTTCGGTGAAGACCCTTCGATGCTTAAGTTAGTAGAGGAAGTGAGAGGTAGTTGAAGAATAATAAATGAAGTTTGTTATCTACCCGATATGTGCGAGGGTGTTGGTAGTTATAGTGGTTATGGCAATGATGATCCAGCGCGCCCCACAAGCATGGCTATGACGTGTGGTAGGTTGCTGAAGGTCTTGACTAGTCATTGTTGTATCAATTGCACCGCGTTGACTATGTTTTGTCATTAATCACCTGAAATGTATGGAGAGAGTCCACGTTGGGTTGCGACAATGTGAGTCATGCCGAAGATGGTTTCAGCCTACGTGGCATGTAACTGTGTTTTGCTATTAATGTGTTTGAGACATAACGAAAAAGTCTAGTGGGTTGCTGCTACGTGATCATGCCTTGGCCCTCGTGGCACCTGGTATCAGAATATAAGTTTTGGTCTAAAAACAACAATAGAATTCTATAATAGCAAATCATTATTTAGCATATTTTATATTATTTTGCAATATATAAATTCATGCAATCATATTTTGGTTGCTTTCATACCTTTATTTTCAAATAGGTGAACTCACTCATCAAATTAACAACAGGTAACATTGGATAAGGATTTTAAAAAAATGAATAAACTATTGATCTCAGAAATAAAAAGATTGGAAATAATTTATAAACTTTGAAACTCGAATATGTTTTAATCTATTTATGTGATGAGATCAATTCAAATGAGAAATATTGGAAGTTAGGTTATCCAGCAGGCAATTATAAATCATATTTGAATAAAATCCAATAATTTTTTTAATAAAAATAAAAATGTAACTGAAAAAAGAAAATGTGTGAGTATTTTTTATTTTAAATTAACAATATAATTCATTGATAATGAATATATAAAATCATTTTTAACACATATATAGACTAAGAAAGAGTATGGGCCCGATCATAGTTAGTGATGTCCAAATAAGGTATGGGTCGAACTGATCTTTCGAGGACAGACTAGATTACCTCCGGTTTCCTACAATACAAAGTTTAGTTGGAAAATAGGCATTAACATTCCAACGATCAAGTTAGTAATGAGATGTGAGTAGGTAAGAGCAATAAATGAAAATCAAGATGTGCATGAGATTTGGAAATTGGGCGGTTTATATAGGATTTTAAGTACACGTGGTATAGCGGGGCCCACCTGCCACTTTTATCGGGCTGTTGTTGACACGGAGCCACACCCATACTGAGGCTCATGATGTTGCTTGGCACGACCAGAACCTAGAAACGACACCGATGATGTGACTTCCTCTCCTTCAAGCAACTAGGCCAGCTGCACTTAAGTCTCAGTATGCATTAGTAATGGTGCTGACGTTAGCTTTGGCACTGCCAAAACCTAGGACAGAATTGACGACATGGCTTCCTCTTCTCCAATCAACTAAGACGATTTCTTGAGAGACCTCGATCCAGCTAGCAGTTCGACAACGTGTGCCTAAAAACTATATACTTGATTAATATTAGTCAGTCATGTCAATCCAAATATATCACAAATTTCAATCAATCAAAACTAGAAATTAGTAATAATTACTGGCTTTGGAATGAGTCCCATTCTGTTGATCCCTAAACTTTATCTACAAATATAATCTTTGAAAATATATAAGAAAAAGAAAATTATTTAGAAAGTTTTTAATTTTTCTTATAAATAATTTGTTTATCAGTTTTTCGTATCTTGATAAAAATTAAAAAGTTAAAAATTTAACCGACAAATGTTTTTCAAAGTAATTTTTGTCTTTAAAATTGTATTTTAACTTTGTAATTTTCCATGTTTGAATGCCCTCTCGAAAATTAACTCCTAGGTTCGTCAATATTAACTAATTCAGAGTATCTCATATCACTAGATTTCTGGGTAGAACAATATTAATAGAAAATGGCAAACTTTAAAATACGAAACTCGATTAGGGAATGGGTTGGGGCGGCCTCCCCTCCACTACCACTTTATGAATCACCTTGTATCAAGATTAGCTCAACGTCGTATGACTATTTTCATGATCTAGTATGTTAGACATTATGACGAATTATAAGGCATTTCGAAAAGACAAACATAGTATATGGTTTATTTTTTTAAGGATCAAATTGGCGTATGATGTTAAATAAGAGCGGGTACTATGATTATTTTTCATAGACTCTATGAAAAACGGTTTTAGTCATTTTTGTTAATATACAAGTTAAGGATAACATATAGCTCATTATTCTTCAACAAATTAGTATTTAGGATTGTAGCTGGATTTGTGAATTATACATGCTGGGGCTCATTGGATTTTTACTGATAACATCAATCTAAGTATGGTCCAACTTGGAATATAACAGGAGATGTTATGGGATAATAAGAATAAAGTAAAATAATTTTAGGTCATGTCATAATGTAATTTAAATTTTGATTATTCAAAATACGTGATACATAATAATAATAACAACCGATTTATGGTTTATAGCTATTTTACCTGGTATATTAGCTATTATAGATAGTATAACCTATTATATCAGGTATAATAATTATTATACCTGGTATAATAGTCAATATACTAGGTACAATGACTATTATATTATTTGAACGTGAAATTTCAAGCTGAATCTTAATTTATTCTTTTATCTCAATTATTTGAATAATTATGATATTATTCGATATAATGACTATTATATCATAGTCATTATACCATATATAATGACTATTATATTATTCAAATGTGAAATCAGAAAATGGATCATAACACTATCTTTATCTCCAATTATTTGAATGTTTTCCAATATTATTCGTTATAATGAATATCATACCAAGTATAATATTCATTATACAAGGTATTATGATAGGATTTGAAACTGTATTCGAATGTGAAATCTGAAACTAGATTTTAATACTTTCTTTATCTTCAATGATTTAAATATTCCTTTATATTATTTGTTATATTGACTATTATACAATATATAATGAAAATTATACCAGGTATAATATTCATTTTACCAAGTATAATACTCATTATACCAAGTATAATGACTTGATCTGAAACTGGATTCGAATTTCAAATATGAGCTGGATCTTAATATATTTTCTTCATATCCAATTATATCAATATTCTTTGATATTATCTGCTATATTGAATATTATTTCAAGTATAAAACTCGTTATACCAAGTACAGTGATCTGATCAGAAACTAGATTCGAATTTGAAATCTAATTTTATTATATTTTCTTCATATCCAATTATTTGAAAAATCTCTAATATCTTTCTCTTAAAATCTAAAAGACTAATAAAATTATCAACAATCAGATCACAAAACATCATATTTGAGAAACTCAAAATCATCAGTTCAAACTCCACCATAAATGTACCAAAATAACAATTGTTTATCCTTACAACTTATAGAATAGGTCAAGGGGGGGTGTGAATGCCGATTAACTTGTTGCTTTATATACTTCAAAAATTCTTAGCCAAGTTAAGTTAAGGAATGTCGAGTGTAAAATGTCGTGCGAAAACTGTAGGATAAAAACATGCAAACCACTCAGCTAGAGATAATTTTTGTTTGGTCACAAGTAGTGTTGAGTAAAATCTTACTTAGCTTAGATTGGTTTTTCAAGCTAAACAAAACAGAGAGAAAGGTGCTTACGTATGAGTGAAAGTTGACAAAGATAAAAGATAAGGTAAAGGAACATTACACCTGAGATTTTATCACGGTCTGACCCCTAGCCTACCTCCATTCCCCAAATTCATTTTTAAGCTTAAATCCGCTAGTGTTCAACTCCTGTAACCAGGCAGAGAAGCCTTTGATAGCGAGTAGATGGATTGCAGCAAGTACCTTCCAAGCTAACTGCCACTTGTACTGTTTGAGTACCCTCAAACACTAATCACTCAGTTTATAATTTAAACACAAGAACTCAACTTATAAAATGTGGTTCTTTTATAGCTAGATTCTAAGTCTAATTTGAATCTCTCTATTACAAGCAAAATATGAATTAGTTATTTTCTTTGAGATTGCTTGGGGGAATTTCGAAGGTTGCGACTAACTGAATAGGGTTTCAGCTCTTTAAAAATTCATGTGATTCACCAAGTTGTAAATGTCACCTTCAGTCTCTATTTATACTTGAGGATTCCAGAAGTAGTCGTTGGAACTTATAATCTTAGCTTTAGCTCTAAAATCTCTTCCCTTCACAACTACAATTTATTCCATTTTGAGACAAATTTAAAGATATTTGGAAACAACAATTTTGTTCGTGGAGGCTCGATATTAATCTATTAATTAGTTTCTCGTTAAGAGTTGATTCCTCAAAGCATCTCTGTTTGTACAGAGCGCGAAAGATGCAATGTGGAGATTTCATATTAGCCTTCTTGCTGAGGTTGTAGTGGTGTTATGATGCTTGAAAATGACGCATGTCAGAAGAACCCTTTTTAACTTGAACTTTAGTGACTAAAAGCCAGTAATCGTTCTAACACCTTTTAATTGTTTAGACCACTTGTATATTACTTTGCTTTCAACGCAAAATTTGTTTGAAACCTGAGAGGCATTAAACTAGAATATTATGTTTTCACATAATCCATTAAATGCAATTACGTTAAAGTACTCATACTCAACTTACGCTAAGAGATTTCGTTTAAACTTTTGATGCAGAGTTACTTTGCCGCTAACAAATAGATCATCATCGCAACCCTAAGCCATAACTTAACTAAGCCTATGCCAAGCTGAGTTGATTATCACAAAATAGACTCAAGTTGATTATTTAATTTAGAGTATACTTAGTACCTGATTAATTTCACTTTCCTAATTAGTTTTTCATTTCCAAATCTTAAGTACTATGAAGTAACCTTGTGCTGGGTTCAACAATCTCCCCCATTTTGAAACAGATTACAAACTAGGTAATAGCAAAAATTAACTTAGTAAAAGTTTAAAGATATAAGATACCTGGTTCATGATTCAAGACTTCCTCATGCTGAGTGAACTTCCTTTAGTCATCATAGACTCCCACATACTAAGTGTATTTCCTCCACACAACTTAAGCTCCCCCTTGCCGAGGGAGCTTTCCTTTGAATATTGGGACTTGTCTTAATCAACTTTTCCATTTGTGGTCTATATTTATTCTTGTAAAAAATAAGTTATGCAAGAAACCAATAATAAAAGAAAGTTAAGAGATCTTAACTTAGATCAAAATAATGGAACTTTTATAGATAACTTAGTAAGTACATAATGTGTACTTAGCTTCTTGTGAGCGCGGGATTTTGTACCAACTCGCGCATTCAATGATGATGGATTTTCGGGATTTTATCATTGAATCACAATATTTTCGAGTATCCAGATGTATCCGAATAGGAATCATCCTCGTCTCTAAATTTAAAGGGACGTTTTAAATAAAATTATTTAATTTTATTCAGAAATTAATTAAAAAATAAAAAATACATAAAAATAAAATTCAAAAAAACAAAAACCCGAGGGAGACTGAATCCCAAGTCTGAGGCAGGCCTCGCCGAAAAATGGGCTCACCTCGCCAAAACACCTTGGCAAGGCAACCTCGCAAACTCCTTGGCGAGGCAGACCTCACCAAGCTAGGGGCCTCGCCGAACTTTTTTCTGACGAGACCCTCGTTGTAAAAACTTACCTTTTTTGGATTTTCAGGATTTCTCCTATAAATAGTCAGGTCTTTTTCGATAATCGGGACCTAGAAAAATTTATAGACAAAATATAGCTTTTAGAACTACTTCAATTTCCAAGAACTAGATGAACATTTTTGGACTTTCACAACAATTTTTACCTAAACTAAAGGACGAGGTGGATTTTCAACGGCCGATCGGATATCTTCGAAGTGGATTCATTCCATAAGGGTAAGCCTCTGAGTTCCTAGAATTGTAATTTCCGTGCTTTCGGTGTTCTTCTTCTTCTGATTTCATTTGTGAACCTAGGATTTTTATTTTATTCATATGTTGTAATTCTTCTTCGTCTATTTTTCTTTATTAAAGGGAGAAATATGTTATAACACCCCCATGAAGGGAATACAAGTTCTCGGATAACAGCCCTCACCAATTTACCATGCGAGCAATTTCATTAATTAAAATGAGCAACCAACGTGCTAATAAAACGAACTGTTTTATTTAAATAACAAATACATTATCGCAATTGATTTTTTTAGGCCACACGGGTATCGCTAAATTCAAAATTGAACATATATGTGATATCTCTTGTGCTAACCTTTATGGATGCAGGTAGATTAGGATTAGATGTATGTTTAGGATTTTAATTTTCCTTCGGGTATGCAATTTCTTTTTTTTTGGGAAATGTAATTAATCGGTTAGCGGGCGGTTGCATCCCCGATTTTTTAAGCCTTGTAATCTTTATTTTTCGCATTTATATTCTGCATTTACTTACTGCTTTGTGGATGGTTTATTATCTCACCTTATGGATGGTTTATTATTTTCACCGTACGTGAAACATGCATTTAAAATAAAAAACAACTTAAGCGCAAATGTGCACAATTAAGAGAATACGGTTTTCTCTAGATGTAATATAATGTTATCTAATGAGAAATAAGCAACTTATCCCGAAAACAGAATGAAGAAAATAAAATTAAATAATTTGATATTTTAGATAGGAGGATTAGAATGAAGAATGGATAGATATATGTACGGAAGATTAGAGATTCTAATATATGGATTTTCCTACGAAATAAGTATAGCAAAGAAAACATGCAAGTTCAACAAAGTTATTACGTTCACTAAACTAATCTAACATAATCGGTTCTAGACACTCAGATGTTCAATGATTCATCGTGGAGCAACACATGAAATGACTTTTCTAAATCTAGCGCAAATGAATCAAGACAATTATATAAAGCTGGACAACAATATTACTATGCTTAGTACAGCTCACTCTCACATAGCCACATTTAGCAAGTTACCATTCCAAAAATGTTGGCGCACTAAACAGGATTAAAATCATAGATCCGGTGATTATACACAATCTTGTTAACCCTGAAACTACTCTTAAAGTTAACTACAAAGCATATAACTTGATTAATATAAAAGACTTAACATGAAATACGCATTATGACACATAGACATAACATAAAGTTTGAAATAGAAAGTATAAGTAGAAAGCAAAGCAAAGTTGTAAGGTATGCAAGTGAAAGCTAAAGTTGATCAAACTGTATCCACTCTTTAATGGGAGTCGTCAATTCCTGCAATTCTTGCGTCTGATTTGAATCCGGTCTCGGCCCGTACAGAATCTCCGCTAGGATGCTATTTTGTGAATATCGAATAAATGAATGGTGAAGAATGAAAAATTTTATTGATAAGTGATTTGCAAGTACACTTATACAACAATTGCTTGAATATGTAGAGAAAACTAGTCATCGAAAGAAGGATTTGAATCACTTAAACATTTTCTCGCTAACACTTATGAACGTAGCGAAACTAGATATTTTATTCACTATCTACACACACTATACGTAACCCTATAATTGCACTCTAATGCTGCACTCCCTCGATGCATGAAATTGTCAGGTTTGGAACCCTATTTATAGAGGTCGAAGGGTTGCGTCTATCCATACAAAGAGTTGTGTCCATTGGTGAAAGATTGCATCACTTCGTTATGATTGATTGAGATGCTTTAATCTTATCCAACAATGGATGAGAACATTTTCTTGATTGGTTGACTCTTGATATGTGTCTTTTCATTGGTAGTTGATGGCGGTTGATCGCTCGTATTTGGCAGTTGGCAGTTAAGAAGATTTGACCAGAAAACTATCGAAGTCACGACCGCAATATACAACTCGAGATTGTGAATACTTGTCTGGTAACTTTCTGTTCTGAAGTATACAAGTCACGACCATGAATGATTGTCGTGACTATGAATTGTGTTTCTCTTCAAAATTCTTCTTGTAACTTTACCGATCTTTCACAGCTTCGATCCTAAGCCAAATCTTTAAGTTCCACGCATCTTTTCTCACCTTTTTCACTATTTTTACATAGAATTCCACTGTAGATCATTTTACTCCCAAGATTTACCTACTATCTGCTTTTGCATAAAAAACAACTACATACCACGTGAAATCTTTTATATGAAGCACAAAAATGATTAAAACTATAGTGTTTAGTGTATAAAATTAATATGATAATAAGTGTAATCATACCCTTATCATACCCCCACACTTAACTTTTTCCTTGTCCTCAAGGTAAATTCAACAGAAGTGTATAAATTGGTAATCAAGTTTGTATCTCATTTGGTGAAAGACTATTGCAATGAGTATCACATTCCCAAGTTGCAAAAGATTCAAGTAGAAGTCTGAAATTTCTCACAAATTAGTAATGTGCAATTTATATAACTTAGTTTCATACCTTTGCTCTTAATGGAGAGTCAATCGAATCGCATCTTCATATAAGCGTTATATGCATACTCAAATATTACCTTCTCTTAAGCATAGTATAAAGTATAAAGGACATAGAAAGCACACTTTTATTAATTTTCTCTCAAGGCATTTTTAGGTAACCTAGGATGCTAAAACACTCTCAGTG
>CATIWQ010346966.1:0-10165 GCA_949673415.1 Euphorbia schlechtendalii | reverse complement strand
CATTAAGTTTTGAAAATAGAGGGTGCATTTTTCAACCTAAAGGGCGTGATCACAAATTCATAGTGTCCTTCATTGGTCTAAAAGCAATCTTATGTATATGAGGTTCAAACATCGTAATCTGCCAATACCCCGAGGTTAAGTCAATTTTAGTAAATAACCTTACTCCATATAACTCATCAAACAGTTCCTTTATGAGTGGTATAGGATATCAATTTTTAATTATTTTATGATTTAAATCCCTATAATTAACACACATCATCCGGGTATTATCATTCTTTTTTACTAGGACCAAAAGAGAAGAGTAAGAGCTAATTCTATGTCTAATAGTTGTTGCATTCAACATTTCTTTAACCATTTTTTCTATCGCATCCTTTTGAAATATATTATGTTTATAAGGTCTAATATTTGGTGGAGTGGCACCTGAAAGCAAGGGAATTCTATGATCTTGGGGCCTTGTTGGGAGTACCTTAGTGATATTAGCAAACACAAATTCAAATTCAGTCAATAATGATTATAATTCCCAGGGATGGTGTTATAGCTTTTTGGTCATATGGGTTACTGCAATGTGTGCCAAATAGCTATCATAACCCTTAGATATCAACTTACTCAACCCATGGTTCGATATCTACTGAACATTGGACCTGTCACAACCAGTCATCTTATATTTAAACTCTTCTAACTCAAATTTTATAGTTAACTCTTGGAAATTCCATTTAATATTTCCAAGAGTACATATCCACTGTATACCCAATACCATTTCACAACCCCCTATAGGCATAACAAAAAAATCTTCTATAAATTCACTACCATGTACCTCCCATTTATATTTATCACACTTATACCAACAATTAATAACTTGACCACTAGCTACTATAATTGTTAAATGTTGTTCAAGGGGTAACAACTTACAGCTAAGTTGTCTCGCGAGAGCTAGATCCAGTACATTGTGTTAGACATGATGTATGCCCTAGAGGAAATTGGGGGATATATCTTTATTAGTTTATATTGTACAAATAGTTTCAGATTATTATTAGCAATAATAAGGCATCTTTGTTATTTATCGATGATTATTTCTAAATCATGTATCTCACTAGTATTATAAATATGCTATTATGTATATGTATATGTTCATTGATAAGACAAAGTCCATGACTATTTCATAGCTTGAAAGTGAGAAGACATAATGGGAGCTATGTGGTGTGAGAACTTCACACATGTATTACTATGAATGGTTTAAATATCCCTTACCATAGTTTCATTAAGACTGGACATCAATGAAGTGGACAAACTAGCATGTGTAGGATTACTCTTTGGATCTGATCCAAGCAACCGATCTCACATGCTGAAGGTACTACCTTGAGTTAACACATGAATGTATTTGGGTATTACATTAGAGATGCAATAAGATAGATACTCGGAAATAACTATATCCATGTGTTGGTGTCATGTCTTATTGCAATAGCAGTACACGTATCCTCAAACCTTAAATATTGGTTACCTTGTGTAAGAGATGCTATACTTTGGAGCATAATTATTCATTCCCTGGTGGTCAAGATGATACGGTGATTACGGATATAGTGATGATCATTGGTGATTACGAGTAATCAAGATGGAATCCATCACTCCTAATATAGTGATATAATGGGAGTTGTACCTTAAGGCCTCTTATTGAAGTGACACACTCATAAACCTCTTATCATAGTATAAGATTGATAGAATGGGTTTCTAATCAATCTTGATATATTATGGTGAGTGGTGTTCTTCGTGAACAAGTATAATTTAGGATAGCTACGACTATTACATGAGCTAACACTTAATCTGAGATCAATAAACTAGATAGTACTTTACTTGATGGAAGGAGTGTATTATACTGGTTACCATTGCAGAACCAGATCAAGTCACAAGCACGTGATGTTATGAGTATCGGGGGATCTTACGCCATTGCTAGAAAGACCGTTTGAACCTCTAGAGTTATCAGGTTCCATATCGGCCTGGAATACTGAGCCTAGAGGTTCTTGGATGGGAAGCTAAGTTTAGGTTAACCTCTAGCGACTCTATACTTCAGGATCCTATGAGGTCACACACTTTAGGTCTTTATCGGACTAAGTGAAGAACTTATAGACTTGGTTTATGCTGAGAATATATGGAAAGTTAAACTCGTTGGATGAATTATTAATTGGTTAGACCAAATAATAATTAACGGAATTGTAAAAGAGGAATAAAATTGTGCAAAGCAAAAGGGAATTTTCCCCATTGTAAGTGGGCCCCATGAATACGGGTTGTTCATGGGTGGAGCCTGCGTGGCAGCCTCACGAGCACCAGAGGTGTGTTCGTGGGCCGCCAGCATGCGCTAGCTCATGCTAGTGGGCTGTAGGCCCACAAGCACTAATCAGTGCTTGCGTGGGCCTACAACACAAGCCCATTGGCATAGCCCGCAAGCTGGGCTTGCCTTGTGTAGCAGTGCACAGTCCGCGCAAGTGGGTTGTGCTGGCGGGTTTGAGCCATAGAGCTTGGAGCTCTGCACGGTTAACCCACATGTGGGATGGGATTTCCAATCCCACAATGCTGAAAAGCGGAGCATGTTACTCCCCTTCTTCCCATAAATAGCATCCTCCTTCTCCTTTGTTCATCACTTCAGCTCAGCCTTTCCTTTGGAGTTTTGACTTCTTTTCTTTTTAAGTTTTTGCGAGATCCTCCATGAGTTTCTCTACTTTCTCAAGAATTCTTTTGAAGTCTTATTCCTATTTTGGAAAGATCATTCTTAGTTATATTTTCGGGTTGGTCTACTAGCGATCTAGCAATTGCTTGTTAACTAATGAGTTGTTCTTCTACATGAGGTTTTGGTTAGTTGGGGTCCGTGTGAACTAATTATAGAGGTTGTCTTGGTTTGGAGGCTCGTGCTAACAAAGTGTTGTCCTTTTGTTCAAAGGGAGCGCCGCACAAAGAAAAGGCACTCATCAACTGGTAAAGCTCTAATGTTAGATGATAGGCTTCTTTTATTAATTTTGATAAACCTATTAACATCTAAGGAATGTTTCAACTTAGATTATATCAATCATGTAATGCTTAGGCGATCCTTTAGGGTTAAATTTAAGTTTTGAAATTCCACCATGCAAGTTAGCATGTTCAATTACTGTCTTAATTAACAATAGTTGTATCAGAGCTTGCCTTCTGCTATGCATGATTGAAGATAATATGTTGAATTGATTGAAGTATGCTACGTATGACTTAGGTTTCAATTCATGTTATAGAAAATGATGTGATAACTATATCAAGGTTTTGCTCAAACTTAGTCTATGTAATTATCATATAAATTAACAGTGTTTTATCACATGTGTAAATGCTTTAAATCAAGTGTCGTCTAGTACTTCACTCAATTAAAAGAATGAAATTTTTTAAATCATAATTATCTATGGTACAACAAATTAAAATGCCCGTGGTTATTTTGGTAAGGATTGGACTTGGCTACTTATTTACTTTAAGGTGGCCTCTCCTACCTTGAAATCTCTATCGATATTAGGTTCAAGAGTACCAAAGGAACTTTTATGACTTACTTGAAAATGGAGGCTTGCAAAGAGGGAAATGGACCTTAGATTTAGAAATGGAACACGGGTTGTTGCAACAGCTGTAGGGACATATAGCCTTCGTTTGCCTAGTCACCTTATTTTAGTTTTGACCAATTACTATTATATTCCTACTATCACTAAGAATATTATATATGTTGCATGTTTAGTAACATATGGATTTGAGACTTTATTTTCAAATAATAATTATCAAATTCGACGTGATAATTTTTTATGTTTGTGGAATATGTTTGAGTGGTATTTATGTTCTAAATACTAAAACTAAAATTCTAAACATGAACATCGTTAAGAAAATGAAGATAGATAATGAGAAATCTTCATACTTGTGGCATTGTCATCTAGGCTATATAAATGAGACTCGCTTAACTAAGTTGAACAAATGTGGTTACTTGGGCCCAATGGAATGGGAATCCTATGGGGCTTTCGAACCTTGTTTAAAAGGTAAGATAAACTAAGAAACCTTTCAAAGGGAAGAGTTGGCATGCCACGAGTACTTTGGAAATAATACATTATGATGTATGTGGTCTAGTGAGTGTTAAGACACATCAATGTTTTGTCTACTTTATAACCTTTTTCGATTATTATTCTTGATATGGTTATTTATACCTAATGAGGTACAATTTAAAAGTTTTGAGAAATTCAAAGAGTTCATAACCAAAGTAGAGAAATAGCTTGGGAAAAGTATCAAGACCCTTCGATCTGATAGAGATGGTGAATACTTAAGCTAGGAATTTCAGGATTACCTAAGGGATAGTGGTATTTTATCCCAATGGATACCTCCTCATACACTTCAACATAATAGATTTTCAGAAAGGAGAAATTGAACCCTACTTGATATGGTTCAGTCTATGATGAGCTAATCAAAACTCAGTAGATCCTTTTGGGATTTTGCACTTGAGAGAGTACTTTATATTCTAAATAGAGTGCCCTTGAAATCAATTAATCAAACACCATATGAAATGTAGTATGGTAAGAAACCAACTTTCTCACCTGAGAGTTTGGGGATGTCATGCTTATGTAAAGAGGATAAGTTCAGATAAGTTGGGTGCTAAGTCTGACAGGTGTCTGTTTGTAGGTTCCCATAAGGAGAGTATGGGTTATACCTTTTATGATCACAAGGAACAGAAGGTACTTATTTCTAGGAATGCTCAATTCTTAGAGAAGGAATACATACTTGCCAAAGCTAGTGAGAGAAATCTTGAGTTGAGTGCTCAGAAGATCAAAAGACAATCAATTGATTGTTCCTACACCTATTACATAAGAAAGTGTAAGCATGGTGTGAGCAGATGACATAGAGCGATGGGCTGAGAGCACGCGAAGAGTGAGAGGCACGATCCACCGAGGTGTTTTTGTAGAAAATAAAATGTGTCAGGTCATGGACTCAGAAAGTTTGAAAGAGCAAGCAAAAACATTTTAGATTGGTCAAACCCAAATCCACCATCTCTTAGTGTAGAATCGCCACCTGGATTAGCTCTTTCTAGCAATTAGAGTCTTGTGAGGCTTATCATTCAGGGGATGGCCCACTAAGACACAGAGATTCGAGTTCGGGATGAGTTGCATATTTCTTATTGGATCACATTATATTACATCTATAGAAAACTATATTTCTTAATTGCGCATGTTCGCACTTATGTCATTTTTGAATTATAATGTATGATTCAACGTGTATGAGGAAGCAGTAAATCCGTACATAAAACAGTAAATAAATGCGGAAAAGTAAAGATTAAAAATTACATAGCCTCGGGGGATGCAACCGCCCGCCTAATCTATTAATTACATTTCCCAAAAATAATTAAAATGCAATACCCGAAGAAAAATAAAACCTAGGCATACATCTAACCTGCATCCACAAGGGTTAGCACAGGGTATATAACATAACATGTACATTTACACGTATGCTTGATTTGATTTTGGAAAGGCCCGTATAGCCTAATTAAAAACATCGATTATTGAAAATTCTTGTTAAGAAATAAAATGATTCATTTTATTTGCAAATATATTGGTCATTTTTATTTAATGGAAGTGCTCGCATGGCAAGAAGTGAGGTATGTTATCTTGGAATAATTTTAATTCGTTGGGGTATTCTAACATGTATTTTCATAAATTAAAGGAAATAGAAAATGAGGAGAAGAAATATTACATTGATATTTACAATAAGAGAGTAAAAAATATTCCTTGGTCGACATGTAGAATAACATTGGAAGCACGAGATGAAGCAGCTCTAGGAACTCAGAAGCCTACCCTATCGGTGTGAAACCACTTCGGCGTATCCGTATGATCCTCGAGAGCATATTCATTTTTAATTGTGGTTTGGTTTGGAAAATAAATGTTTATTTATCCAAAAGATAATCAGACTTGGAATCTAAATTTGTTTTAGACCCAAGAATAACTGAGGAATTTTGTGAAAAAGAAGGTGGGAAAATTTGTTTGAAAATCATAAGGTTCGGGATTCAAACATGTTTTCGATCTGAATTATTTAAAGAATTTTCGAAAGAAAATATTTTAGAGATTTTTCTATATTGTTCCTCTTGAGAAAATCAGACTTTTTCTGAAAATTTCCCCTCCTCGAATACTGAAAATTTCCCGATATTTATAGGTGAAAAATCCCACAAATCCAAAAAGGGAAACAAATTATGGCAAGGCGGATCCTCGATTTTTTGTATTTTCTGTGTTTTTCAGGATTTCTATATTTTTTTGTATTTTTAATTTTTTTTAAAATGTAATAAATTAATCTTCACCAAAATCTAATTTTTAAAGTATTAAAAAATAATTTAAGTCCTTAAATTGGCAACGAGGAACATTCCTCTTCGAAGATCTTCAGATAATCTAAATTTGTGTAATTTAAGGTTAAAAATCATGAAAAGTTATCATTATCGAACGCACGAGCTGGTACAAAATCCCGTGCTCACAGCTGCCCCTCGTATGATCATCGCTGGTAGTATAACCAGTATGATCACATAAAATGGAGTGGAGGGATTGGGAATATACATGACTCCTACGGCTGGTGACTTCTTTATCCTCGATTAGTGATGACGTGGGCTTTTCTTTTGGGCACCGTGTCCTCACAGGATTGTCCATTTCTTTCTTGGGAATCCCTTGGTGTTTGATGCCCCTTGCGGGTGGGTCTACCATTTTTTTAGGCAACGTCCCTGTAATAGTTGGCAACCATTTCCTTCTTCAGCTGCGATTATCGTGTGCCCCTTGTGAGTTCGTTGGAGTGGCTGGAAATGGGTGCCTGAATCCGTTTTAAAGGCAACCTTGATGGAGTGATATCCAACTATTTATTTCTTTGGTTGGTGGATGAGATTGTTTCTTTCTTCAATCATTGAGATAATCGTTTCCTTCTTCGGTTGTATTTTTGAATTTCCTTAATAGGATGTTGATTTGTTTCCTATGTCAAATCAGAGAAGAAGTGTAATATTAGTACATTTTATGATGAATGTTTTAATTATTTGATTGAGTTTATGCGAAGCAAAAATTTTTCCCCTTCAATCAAAAATTAAAACATGATGAATAAATGAGTTTAATGGAAATTCGGGGATGTCTCAAAAATTGCTCTGTTATTTTAGGAAGCTTTTATGATGTTGCAATGTTGACTTTAAGCTTGAATGGGCCATCATCTTTCTTGGTGTTTGCAGATTCCTCAAGTGGATGTGGAGTTTCTTGTTTACTATGACGGTATTACCCCAATTTAGCATTATCTTTACCTGTAAATGATGTGATGCGAATCTAATGTATGCATGAACAATATTTATCATATGATGTATGTTTTTCTATTGTAGGTGTTGTGGGCCTCATCATTTGAAGAGTCTTCTCTTGTGCTAGTGCATGAATGCCCTTATGATTTGTCTTGTTAGGGATTCCATGGATGACTTCCTCAGAGCGACGACTCTGGGTTTGTTGATTTAGATTCGAATTCAGAGTTTTAATCTGGTCTGAGGAAGATCTAGATGAGTCATTAACCCCACATTGTGTTGGCGATGATCGCTTGGAAGCCATTTGCTTGAAGTGTTGGAGGAATTTAATGTCACGTACCATTCCGAGGAGGAGATGATGAATTTGATATTTCTTTGGTTTTAATTTTTGCATAGACCACCTTTTCTGGTTTTCAATCTATCGAACCTCGCCTTAATTTTTGCCAAGATCGCTCTTTCAGGTTTTCAATCCACCAGACTCATTTTTCTTTCTTTTATTTTTACTTTTTCATTTTTTGGATGTTTACTTGTGATATTCTACCATTGGCATGCAAGCAATCAAAATAAGCCTATGCATAATGATTCAGCAAAAATGACAATTTATTAATGAACTTAACAGGGGTATGAATGTTTCAAATGATTTGACTCCTACCATTGATTATCCCTTTCAGGTTTTCTAACCAACATGGTTCTCTCGATGTCCTAAGTTTTACCTAAGCCACCCTTTTCAAGTTTTCAATTCAGCGAACTATTCTTTTTATGCTTTGAAAAGGGGCCCTAACTTTTGCTCAACTAACTGAGTGTTAATTGACAGGCTAATTACAAGTTTTTTTTTGTTGGTACTGCTTTTACTGATTTATTTCTTTCACCTATGCTTGATAGACATTGTTCAAGATTCGGTTGTCCCATAACTTCAATTATTTTCTCGTTCAGCATTTCTGATCGATTAGTTGGTGCTCATGCTGCTTTGCTAGCTTGAGATACATGTGACGATGAGTCTTAGTGTTTGATCATCAGTGTTTCCTTATGAATACAATTATTCTTTGAAGATAGATGATATGTCACGGAAAAGATCTGATGGCTTGATTCTATCAAGGGTGACCAGTTTTTTGTTCAATGATGTTCCATCCACAATGTAGTGACTTGCCTATAAGTATTGTTGAGCCATGTGATGGAGTTATTGACGTGCTTCAAGGTCTGACCCCTTCTTTGGCATTGCTCCAGTTTTTTGACATTTTGTTCTTATTTTGGCTTCGATCCTCTTAACCTTTGCTTGATTGATTTAATAGACATTTCATACTTCATTCCATTTTGGTTTCTGGCACTTGGGCTTTTGCTTGACTGATTTAATAGTCGGTGCATGTTTCATGCTTGGACATCTTTTTGTCGATCTTACATCTTTGTAGGATGAAGCAAATGCTATCATGCATTGTCTAAGTACATGTGTTTGTCTCTTTCCTTCCCTTAAGAGTCAAATCATTTGAACTTATTACAATTATAGGGAATCCATTTATACCCAAATTAATTTCATGACATGATGTGTCACATGTGCTAAAAACATTATGCTTATGTTTATGAGAATGCGTGATGTCAATGAATAGAATGTCAAGCAAGTAGACAAAGTTCAATTTATTTAGAAAAAAGTTCGAAAGCCTCATAGGTAAAGTTGCTACAAGTTAATTTATTACATCATCTCACAGTCATCTTCTCGAATTAGTGCCCTTTATCCATGGATTCCAAGTGCTCCATCCTATCCACCTTTTCAAACACTTCTTGATAGCTTGAAAAGATGTCCGACCCAAATTTGTTTCTGTAAGATGGTAGAGCGCCATCCAGAAGCTTGGTTATCATCTCTGGTAGAGTGAAGCAAGCCCGAAGCCTGACTTGTGTGGCCATCCAATGCCCATAGTAAGATTTGAAGCTCTCGCCCTGCTCTTGCCTTATAGGTTCCAGATGTTGCATCATTGTTTCCATTTGAGTGTTGAAACCATAATACCCCATCATAGCCTGAGCAAGGTTATTCCAATCAGTAACTATATCCAACAGAAGGTGGCTGTACCATTCATTGACTAGGTGACCCAAGGTGACGACAAAGAGTTTAGCCATCATTTATTCGCTAACCCTTAATGCTCTCATCACCATCTAATAGTGCGTTAAATGAGAGCCCGGGTCGCCAGATCCCACATACTTTTCAAACTATGGTATTGCAAAGTTTGGGGGCAAGTTATCTTCATCCCCAATTATCGGTTACACCGAGTATAGATTCATGAGATAGCCACCGTGAGTAGCCAAGAATCGTTCCCACAATTCAGCAATGCCTGGTTGCTGGAGGATGGCATTCCTAGTGCTTGGATAAATGCCGTATAGCCCTTGGGAAAAGGTCATGAAATTGGGTAGCTGAGGTCCCTGAAATTGTGAGGTAATTGACGTACTCCAAATAGGTTGTTGGGTCTTTCCTCGGTAAAAAGACCTTAGTGCGAACGCTTGCTAGTCAAGCTAACCCAGGAAGAATTAGTTCTCAGATTGCTGCTGGAAAGGATTGGCAAAGTTATATCCTGGTTGACTGATTTGAGCCTGATTCTAGTTCAGTTGACTCTGTCCAGCCCCGAATAAATAAAAGGCTGTAGGAGCTGGGTGTACCGTATGTGAGGTGGAAGATCCCCTTGTTCTAGGTTGACTAGTCGGATTGCCGTTATTAAGGGTAGCCCTCGGGTGGAAGGATTGCCGTTATCATGAACCCTTCCAGCATGCTGGAAAATAAGTGATGCTAGTTGTTCACTATTTGCAAAGGCTATCAAGGCAGCAGCAATCTCGGCACTCACCAATAACTGATGTGTCTGTTGAGAGTTTTGTTCAGTAAGGATAGGGTGATCCTCCCCCGCACCT
>CATIWQ010346887.1:0-10712 GCA_949673415.1 Euphorbia schlechtendalii | reverse complement strand
AAGATTTTATTTTTAATAGGCTTATGGGCCGGGCCGTTATCTATTACTGGATATTTCTATTTCATGTTAAATCTCGAACTCAGAATCTTTCAACTTTAATTTGAAAAGTGTATTATTGAGTTACATTTTGTAATTCAATTTAAATCCTTTTATTATAAAAGAAAATGTGAAGGATTGTGTAATTAAAACCTGCATAATGCTTACTTGACAAAAACAACCAATATAATTTAGCTAAAAAAGGGTATTGAGCACGTATACGGTACTATAATATACCGCTTTTGTTTAGCATCGCTCATGTAAACGTTGGAATTTTTTGTGGTAAGCATTCTTTAGTTCTCAATAAAGTCGGAAGCGTGGCCTGAATGTAATAATTTTTTTAACAGAAGTCATTTCCAATATGAACTATTAACTTACAACATAGTGATTTCATAAAAAAAATTAATAAAATTTTTTAAATAACAGCATGGTTAACCGATATATAATTGAGTTGACTGGTTTGAGACTAAACTGAAATAGATATGACAAGTTCCGTTCAAACTTAATCCAAACAAGATCGGTATTCAAAACCATGCTAAAAGTAGTAAAAAACCAATACATTTATAATTGAGGACTTAAACAATTAGTTGGTTGAAAGTGACATTCATCATCTAGTAGTGCGTATTAATAATTGATCACTTCTAATAAAATAGAGTCTCAACCCGTTTCTGAAATGAAGTTTCTTTAAATATCCCCAACAACAAATGTTATTGCACACAACTTTCTCTATATAAACACAACACACTCCTCAACATCATCACAAACATCGAGTTTAAAATACACTTTAACTTTTGAAAAGGTTAAATGTTGACATGGTTATCAATTGTTACCTAGACACAAATTAATCCTTCGTGCAATAACTTTGCATGTCTAGGGATTCAAAGCATAAATTGTCGTATATGAATGGATTGTGATCCTCTAAATTTTCAAAGACCTTCTGAATTATTCAGAAAGATCACTATCGCTTGCTTCAATGGTTTAAATTTCTTCTTGTTTTAGAATAGCAAACATCATTTAACTATAGTGAAATGTGTTATGATTTGTGAAATATCTAAGGTCATCAAAAGTGTAGTGATTATTTAATATTCCAAAACAACTAGCATATATATGTTATAATAAAAAAAATATGAACAATACATAAATCTTAACTAAAATAAAAACCATATATGGTATCCAAAATGTTCCACCACGGACGTTCTATTCGTTTTGCGGGTCGCTTGCGAGTATGATTTCTTGATCAGTGGGTGGTAATGTCGATATCACTTCGTCCATTTTCCTTTCTACCTCCCTTTTCTCGAAGCTTGTCAACAATGGATACGACACCCCGTTGCTTCCATGTCTAAATAGTGGAAGCCACAACACTAGCAATCTCAACTTCACTTGCTTCCCTATCTCTTGCTTCTCATCCGCCATGTCTCTTAATATCATCGCTACATTTCACCGATAAAATAAGCATTTCATGATCGCTCGAAATCATCTAATACAAAATCAGTTGACTTTGTAATAAGATACCTGAAATCTTGAGAATGATTTCCTGGACTCTAGGGTTTGCCGTAGAAGCCAAAGAAGCAAGAGTAGAAGCATAACTCCACTGGATCATGGCTTCCGACATAAACCCATAGCATTGGAGTTTATTAGTTATCCATAGAAGTTCTTGTGCCAATTTCTCCGACATAACATCCTCGGAAACATTCTTCTTCTCCAGCTGTCCTGTGGCGGCGTTTAGGGTTTTAACTGCAATCCTTAAGCAGAATTTAAGGTAAGAGGATATAAGTGAGCCGAATGGGAGTGCCTTGATAACGCCTAAAGCCCATTCGCCATCGATTAAATGGGTTTTTAAACCCTGTTGTTTTTGGAGGATTCCGGTTAGGAGAGTTAATGTTCTGCCGAACGCAGAAGATAGAGCAGTATAATTCTGTTCAATGAGTTCATCGTGGCCGTCCCTAAAGTTACCATCCATTATTTTATCTGCCATCGTCATTGCAAATTGGTATTTTGTTGAGCTAGCTGGTGTCTCGTTCATCAAAGCTAGGATCTGTCGTAAATTGTATCTCAAAATTAATAATCACACGATTAAGTAATAGAGTATTAATTTAATATACATATATGATAATTGAATAGTAATATGGACTTTCAGAGCATTAATAATATGTAATAATCAAGGATAATGATTTTTTAAATTTGGTAGATATATTTGTAAATTTCAATTAATTTCAACCATTCAAGTTTAAATTGTTGAGAATAAATTTTATTTGTTTATGAAATCCATAATGGAATTAAATCTCAACCATTAAAATTGAATAAATGAATAAGATTGATTTCACTTTACAATCTTAATTTAAGAAACCATTTTCCAAAATAAAGGAAGGGAAACAATGACGAGATAATTAGAGATAAAAAAGAAACAAACAAGAATTGGTAAAGTGGGTGAGAAGAGATGAGTAAAGGTGAGACGGTATACACGTAAGAATCAAACCGGTTCGGTTCGAAATTATCAAACTTTATTATATATGTTTAATTTGATTTCAATATAAAACCAAAATGCTCATGTGAATATGTGATTACTTTTTTCTTGTTTTGTTTAATTCATGTCCTGGTAAAAACTTCCAAAATTAATTAGTAAAATTAGGATCATATTTTCATTCAAACATATAAAATTTTATTTATTTGATGATTTTTAATTTTATAGATAGACCAATATTGCTAACAAAACCATCAATTCAAATAATAGATTAGGCTCTGTTCTCTTCAATTTCTGAAAGTTGAACTGAACTATAGCTGAACTGAACTGAATGTAGATTTTATTAATAAATTTTAGTTTTTCTATATGTTTCCGTTCGCCGTTCATTTGAATTAAAAATTGAAGTCTAAACTAAATGATTTAATTTGATTTGATTTACCAATTCAGCTTGTCTCATTTTTTTCTACTAATCCGCCATAATATCGTTTATATTCTCTCTCTTTCTATCCTGGTGACCTGTAACACTTGAAATAAATGTAAAATTTAACCTAACGTATCAAATAATCAAGTAGTTAAAGACATACATTAGTAAGGACTTGGCCAAGAGCATGAACAGAGTGGGCATCAGAATCATCCAGAATCATCAAATCCATGTACGATGGACTTGAATAACTCGACAACACTGCCACTGAAGAACACTGCTTCTCCCGAACTGAATATGACTCTGAATATGATTTGAAAATCCGAGCTGGAAGAAGAAACTTGAAAGAAAATGGGAAATAATCCATGCACATCCTAATCACCCACACAGTGGACCAAGTCATCAGCATAACCATGAATTTGAAATGGTCCCTTGTTCTCCATCGTTACGAATAATTTGATGAAACTGAAACAAGTGATTTTGCGGCTGAGTTCAAACTAGACATCAACACCGAGTTCAACAAACTCGTTGGAGTTTGGTTTGTTGTGTTGGACAAAGCTACCTCCGAACCCATAATTTTGCTTCTCTAGTTTAGATGATGATATTATTGTTATATTGTAGGGTTTCAAAGCAGAACATAATATGATTTTGTGATATGTTACAGTACGATATAAATATATATAGACATATGTTTAGTTTAGGCGGTGTACGGATGCTCTAATTATTCCACCTCTATTTGTTCTGCTGTTATCCATTTAAATTGTCTTTATATGAATTTATTTTTGGGATGTAAATCCTGAACATTGCAGCTGCGACACCATGCTAACGTGTAATACATAAAGATTCTGGCTTTTAAGCAGTTTAAGGATATACTTCACAGAATATTTCTGAAAATTTTTGTCATTTAGTAGAGAATGGATAGTGTTGATTCAATGTACTTTTAACTGTTTTCTTGAATAGAAGTTTAATTCTTTTACCTTTTGTCTCATAATTGTTTAGAGAAAAATCTTCAACAATTGAAATCACAACCATATAGTGAAGTTAGATGATCAGTCTTTGATTTTTCCAAAAATTATTTTATAGAACTCGATGTTAAGATAGTCAACAAAATACACAATTACATGATGACAAAGTCTATGAAGGAAAAATAGAAGCCAATCAATTAGGAGCTTATGCAGTTGAATGGAAATGCATTGACAGGGTGGCTTTTTCTTTTTTTTTTTTTTTTTATGAAGTTGAGCTCGGAGAAGTCTGATCCTATTTATTGAATATTATAAAAATAGGTAAAAGAAAGGAAAAACACGGAAAATGTGAACAAACTACGGCTAAACAAGTCAGAAAAAAAGTAAACTATAATGTGCTATCTTATTTCTTGCAAACTTGGAGTTGCTTTCGACCATGCATCGGTAGGAAAAATTCCTCATGATCCGATGAAGGAATACTTCCATTTTGTGATGGACTTATTCGTGCTGAGAAGATTTTGAGGCCGAACTATCCAAAGGGCTTGAAACCTTGTCTAGATTAGACATCACATGTGTTCCCCTAGAAACGTGTTTCTTTTTACTTTCCACCAAATTCTCTTAATGTTGTTTGCTTCGGGTAAAGAGATCTAGGGGCTATCCCTTTTTTCCAATCCTTAGAAGAAACGCCTTGCTGTAGAGTTTTCCTTTTTTTCAAACTCACTAATGACCGATCTTCATCAATCAAGGGATCAATGTGTTGTTTTTGATTCAGTGCACCTTCAATCATGAGCCAAGAAGGCTTTTCGTGATCCCTAATTGTAGCATTTGGATTTGTAAGATCCACGATCAAATCTATCGCTGGAATGGTTGTTGAATTTTCAATAGTATGTTGCAACTGACTATTGTAATGGATATTCATGATTTTCATAAGCATTCAAGCTTATCCATATCAATATTTTCGGCTTCCCCTTCTGAGTCAGAGATATCCACCCCAACAAACTCTCTCTTTCCCTTCCCGTTGAGTATCAATAAGTGGCACCAATTTTACTATAAATAGGTAGTGATTTGTAAAGGAAGAGACATCATAAAGCCAAACAAAGTTAGCAAAGAGGAAGATCAAAAGTGCTTCTAGTATAAATTAATTTTGATCAATAATTTTTACGATTTTGGTTACGTCTATTAAGAGATTTTCTTTGAGAGAATTACTTTAAAAATTTTAGGGATAATTGAGTGTGAGGCTAGTGTTTGTAAATATTGTGTAACATGTTCCCTAATAAAGTTTGCAGCAGCTCCAGAAACATAGGCATAATTAACTGGACTACATTATTATATATTGTGTTATTTTTTCTCAGTTTTTTGGCATTTTAATAATTTGGTAGCAAGGAAATTATCACGTTTGTTCCCTACAATGGTACATTTTCTCCATTGTTGAGCAAACCAAAAGTTATATATGTCCCAGTCTAATCATAGCCTGCAAAGAATTTGATGTAAACGAGCAGTCAAGCACGCGTTTTATTTAATGGAGAAGGCAAATCCTAGAGTTGGTTTTTTTAGGATTATATCAAAGTAAAAATAATCTTAGTCCCAATGAACGTAACAAACCATAGTTGAGAGAAAATACACCTGAGCAATGATGTCAACTTCCATAATACCAATAAAATTACAAATTTCTTGTGTTTTAAATAAACAAAATGACTGTTAATTGTGAGTACGGGTTTTTTTTGCAACTCCGATGATAAAAGATTTTCATTTTGTACTATGTTTAGTCAAATGTTTTAGATTCAAAGTCAATTGTTACAATTTGCTTTCGAAACCTACAAAAAATCGCGTCAAATTCCAACCACCCGTTACTTTCCTAGAAAGCAAATTCAGGGCTCTTGACATTGAATCTATCATAAAAGTGGATTCTAAACAAAAAGGTACAAATTTAAGCTGAGATTTTGTACTTTGTAATTTTAATCAATTACTTTGTTCTTTTCGGTTTGGTAAATCGAGAAGTGTTAAAACCTTACGTCAAAGCTTAGGAGGTTGTGTGTCATTTCCGGGTAAGTCCTCAAACTTTTAACCTCTTTATATAAGCTTGTACATGTTTGTTGATGTTTAAAAATTGATTAAACATGTAAACTTGACTAAAAATTGAGTGAAAAGAACCAAGAACCGAAAATTGCATATAAAAAGCTTGTTTTGGAACATTCTGTTTGTGAATCCGGTAGAGCAGGCATGGTAACGGTACCATGGCGATTGATTGGGGTACCGGGATCGACTTCTGCCTGCTGAAATCAATGACAGAATGTTCGCTGTTTGGTTTTAACCCAATGTGCACGAAATCTTGCATGAGTCGTTGTTATGGCAGGTTGTTGTGTTAGCTTAGCTAAGATTAGGCTTAAAATAACATTATTCTTCTCACCTTCATTTTTTCGTAATGAATCATAAGTAATATGAACACGTTAAATATAAAATATTGGTATAACTTCGATTTGTAACAAAAAATTAAATTAAACAATAAAGTAGGCAACTTCCTCCGTACCCGAATTTTTATGTTAAGGTATAAAATTGTCCTTGAAAAATGGTGTTATACCGGAATCATCCTGGAAGAGCTGATCCAGGTTGCGACCCTGTGCTTTAATTTAAAAATTTAGGTTCCTAAATCTTTTAAATTATTCCTAAAGTGGCTTGACCCATGTCCCGAATGAGCAATTGACTCGACATGCTCTTGAAGTTGATTGTACTCTTTGATTTTATAGTTATTTCTTCCTTCTATTCTGTAATTATTTCTTTTTCGTGTTCCAAATTTTCTCACTAATTTCCGTGATTCTTAGTTAGAGTCTGTTATGCAAGCTGATTGTACTCTTTGATTTTACATTTATTTCTTCCTTCTTTGTATGCTATGCTCTGTAGTCTGTAATCATAAATGATTGATCAAATAATGATGCAAGGATTCAAGAAAAAGACAAGGATCGAGATTTGGTCCTTGTTACCGTTGTCTTTTGCTTTTATATTTGAACAATTCAGAATTAAGCTTTCTAAAATTCTGCATTTCGAGTACTTGTTGAGTTGGAATTAGCTCCTTTTTTTTTTTGTTCATATAGGATAGGGAATGTGAACTCTATAACTAACTAATTTGTAACCGTTTCTTTTCATCTATGAAAATTACTAGATTTGCTTTTGTCTCTAGCCTATGATCTCTCTTCCTCTCTAGCTCGTCGGTGATTTGCCGGTGGTTCTCTTTCTCACTTATTTAGTATCTTGTTCCTAATTTCCTCTTTAATTTTATTTAAAAATAAAACTTTTCTCAGCTTTCCGAAGCGGTTAACCTATAGGCTAAGACTGTGGGAACTTCTCAAAGACTGGGGGCGTTGGCCCATGGGAAAATGTTTGCAGAATCCAACTGCAGGAGATTGGCAATTTGTTGAACGATATTGAAGTCACGAATATACTGTCAAATTGAAATTTATTTGGCTTGTTCACCAAATTTTCAATCGGATAAAATTAGAAATTTTTGTCAAGAACAATAACTTTTATTTGCTGTGAAAAAACAACTAAAATTTTTTCTCTATAGTTTTGCCAATTTCGTTTTGGTGAAATAAATAACCCAAAATGTCAATAAATATACTATTTTGGTTAGCAGACATGTTCAAAAGACATGTTTTTTTGGACTTCAGTTGTGTCAAAAAAACACACTGTTTTGGTCAAAAATTCATTTTTCTGATGTATTTTTCAAAAGATACGCTACCCCATGAGCCCATCAGGGGCTGCCGCCCCTTGGACGACGCACCCAGGGGCGCTGCCACCGAAGCTCTCAAATCTTAACAGAACCCGAACAAGTATGCACTCAGCATTCTCTCGATTTGTTCGATGAAATGTCACGATCGCATCGGTCAAATTAGTCGATCCAATTACACTAAAATACTAACATCAACTTGGAAACATCTTTGTGCGGTTGTTCCTGAAGTGCACAAGCTGATTGAAACAACCGAAAAGGAGTTGGAGAATGGGAAATATGTCATTTGATGTGTTTTGAAAAAAAAGTTTAGCATTATACTAAGTTGAAAGTCCACGAAAATATCAAGTCGATCTAAAGCCGGTCCCGAGCACTAGGAGTACAGCGGCCAAGGGCCCACAATTAAAAGGGTCCATATTTCTTTTATTATGTCATTCGTACCCAAACGGAATCACAAAGTTTTCTTGTAAGTTTGTTATCCCTTAAATAAATTATGTAAGAAAGGATCACCACCAAGTGAACAATGCAATTGGGAGGTTCCCCAAGAGAATCATGAAGTAATCTTGTAAGTTTGCTATCCCTAAAACAAATTATGTAAGAACATTGTGAGTTTTATTTTCTTAATTTGTTACTCTGAATTGTTTTATATTTACTTTCTTATTGGGATTTATTTTTTTCGTCTTTCATTATGTAAGTTTCCCTTGGACATATTTTTTATGAGAACAATGGGTTAGGAGGGGGAACTACCATATCTCAACCACGAAAAATAAAAAAACAAGAGTCCATTACAATAAGAGTAAATGGGGATTGTCAAAAAAAATTTAAAAGGAATAAGTGAAGGTTTTGTGTTGCACAAACAAGTAACACACCTAGCAAGTATACTAGTGTCAAATTGTAAAGAGGCAAGCAAGAGTATCGTTATCTTTATGTCAGTTTGTTCTTTTCATGATAAATGAACTAATGGAAGGGTAAATGTGATTTCTTAAAAAGAGGAATTTTGTGAATGTTAAAGGCTTGCAATAATGATAAAAACAGAATTAAAAAGTTGTTTAAGTCAATCAATCAAAGGATTCAAGTTTAGTTTACCCAAATGACAATATAAGATGATCTTCCGTAGCTTTCAGTATAAGACCTTGCTCAGCAATCCAATTTCAGGATCTCTTAACCTTAGTTCCCTAAACCGCCTACTAAGATAGTTTAGTTTCTTACTAAGCTAAACACACTTCACCTTTCAGTCCTTCATATGAATAACAAAGTAGCATTATGTTTAGTTAAGCATTCATCAAAATGAAACCCAAAGCATACAAACATTTATCTTTCGATCTCATGAAGTGTATGTGTGTGAAGGTCTTCTGTGTAGAGTAGATCACCTTTCGGTCCTTACTACTCAACACTAAGCATGAAAGTAATCAAGTTACATTTAAGCAATAAAGCATTCATTCACACAAATATTCAAACCAAGAAAAGGAAAATATACTTTACAACAAGGGGAAGATCTCCTTAGATTGCCTTTCATAGGGCAGACTTCACTTGATGGTGAACTACTCTCCCATCTCCATTCATGACTCAACAAACACCATAAATGAAGAAAGCTTGAAGAATAATAATAATAATAATAACAATAATGGCAGAAAACTAGAGAGAATAATTAACACTATTTTAAAAGTCCCCACTTAGGTCCGCCTAGGCGCTATTTTGAGGGTCGCCGCATGGTTACGCCTAGCGCCTAAACACTGCTGACTAGCGCCTAAGTTCGCCTAAGCCCCGATTCATCTTCGACCGTCCGACTAGCGCCTAGCGCTTTTTAAAACACAGATAACTAAGAAGAACAAATATTAGATAGATAAGAGATATGGCAAAAAAACAAAAGAGTTTAAGAGATATATCCTTAGCTTTTCCCACCAAAAGCTCTTAGCTCAATAAAGGCACAAAAAACCAAGGCAATTACAACCACAAGTCAACCTTAAAATATCTTAAAATTGTAGTTACATATAATAAAATGATGCCCACTTGCTAATCAAGGGGCAACAAGAAATAAAGCAAACAAACTAAGTTACTCTAAAAAGTAAACTATCATTTCTTCCCAACCATAGCAAATTCTCTCCTGGTGAGGTCAGCAACAGCTCCTTTTCCTAGTGCAGCCCTTCTTTTCCCGATTTCTCACCTTTTTCAACTTCGCATAGGAGACCTTCCTCTCTGACAGAAAACCTGAAATACATTAAGGTCTTCATAAAATCTGCTCATTTATATTTAATTTCAACCCTATTATTCCTAACTTTTGATGACATAATTTCTACCTATCATTTTGTCATAGCAACGAAGGTGAAAGATGATGCGAATTGAATCCACCAAAAAGTCACTCGAGTAGCTTTGACTATGGAAGATTTTGAAATTCATTTTCTTCCATAATTTACAAGTGAAAATTAGCCAAAAACAAGCACCCATTATCTTTTTTATGATTGTTGTTAAAAATTATGATCCATTATTCGAAAAGGTGTACCAAAGAGTTTTGTAGAACGAACGATGGGCTTAACCACCGGAAAAGAGAAAACCATCCCTTGACGTTTTCTGAGCAATGGATAAGGGCGTGATCTTGATTTTCGACTACATCACAAAAGAGGCATTAATTGGATTGGAGAATGGAGAGATAAACAAGGAAGGCCTTTGTAGGGAGCATACCATGGAGTTTGTTAGATAGGAAGAATTAGTAAGAGGAGAAGTGGATGAAAGAGAAGAAAAATGATTCTAACTCACTTGATGATTTCCATTGATAATGAGAACTATTTATACAAGACTTGAGGTAAATCAAAGAGACATAAACATAAATGAAATATATAAATATTCTAAGTACATGAACATTCTAAATGCATGAATTGAACAAATGCGTGAATTCAAATAAAGATGTGTAGTTAATATGATCCATTGAACTTGATAATGATGAAAAATTTTAATTATAATTAAACTTCAACACCCCCCCCCCTTAAACTTGTTCTTTTGTAATGTCAAGATACGTCCTTAGTCTGGAAAATACTTTAACCTTCAAAGCCTTGGTGAAAATATCTGCAACTTGCTCTTCAGTTCTCACATGCTTAAGGACCACTTCTCCTTTAT
>CATIWQ010346877.1:0-14011 GCA_949673415.1 Euphorbia schlechtendalii | reverse complement strand
GCCGGTGATTCATTTCGATTTATCAAATCGAATGGCAATCCTATCACTTCAACACTACTACTAATGTGGTCATGAAATATACCGAGCATACCCGTACTTGTAATCCAATATTTAAGGACCCGTTAGTAATATACTATAGCATACTCAATTCCACATCCGTAATAAGTTGAAATTAAGTCCGAGGATAACTGAGACCTACTCAGCAATTGTCTATGGCATACAACCATGTGACTTTGCTGTGTGGATCGGTCCAGCCCCATGTTTTCAACATGTGCCCATGTTCACGATCTACTTTACCAAGTGACATAGCAACTACACTGTTATAGATCATCCAACATACAAATCTTTCATTTCATTCATTCCCATGATTAAAACAGACTTGGGACATTTATGATTATCAATCAATGGATACTCTACTCATATTATAGCACAAGATATAAATGCATTAGATTATTGCCTTTATAATGTGACACTGCATGAACCAATACCTTTAGAATTAGGGCACATCAACAATTCCAATAGCCTGGTAAGCTTTGGCCAAGTTCTCATGGAAGACTTTCAAGGCTCGATTCGCCTAGTTGGCCAATGAGAGGAGCTGAGAAAAAAAACCACAAAGCAGAGCCCAAACACTTACAATGGCAGTGGTGCCAAGAAGACAGATGTTAATCTTCCCAGCTCTGAGGTCATTGTACTTGGCTTGCACGCTGGGAAGATCCACATAGCGGGCCATGTCATGGAGCACCTCATGGTGCGTCAGGATGACATCATCCCTGTTAGAGCGGTGCCAAAGATGTGGATGAAGAAACATTAGCCACGCCGAAACCAAATGCAAAAAAAACGTACGAGAAAAGCAAGGGAATTTAACAAGTTTAAAGTACATACCAAGGAGGGGTCGCACTCCACGAAGTGGACCAGTTGTTCTTCAATGAAGCTCATTCCAGCGGACTCCCTTTGAGGCAAGGGAGTGGCAGTGTCTTCCATCCTCTTTCTTTTTGGCCCATTTCAATAACAAGTGACCCTTGAGAAAGCACCGAAGGAGGCGGGTTCTTCTTATTCTACTACTCGACCCCCTTGCTACGCTCAGCCGCACTTGGACCACTAAGAAGGGGGAAGCATTGATGATCTAAAGGTCAGGCTCCTCAATGATCGGGGACCGATCCCGTGGAAGGACGAATTATCCCCTTGGCCAAGATCTATTGCATTCATGTCTCATTGAATTGAGGGGGAAGAGGAGGCGGAACCGGTAGACCGGTGCCTTAAGCTTGAGAAGACTCCTAAGAGCCCCCAGCGGATTGAGTTGATGGCCAGAGGCCTCGCCTAGGCCTTAAGCCTTTTGCGCTTTCCACAGCTCGTCTAATGTAAAAGGAGTACGGTAAAATTTAGAATGAGTCATACCTACAAATGAAGAGAGATAATTAGTGTCAACAAATGCATAACATCCTTAGAGGTTATCTACTTATATTCAAAGTGGTCTCCAACATGTTGAAAGAAAGGGGTGTTACCTAGGTCGAGGATATGTTTCGGCCACCTTCCAATGTAGTTTGGGGCTAATCCCCTTGATGGCATCTACTTCCCTAACCCATTGAGGAGACAAATCCTTTGGCTCCCTCCAAGTGGCCGAGAGGCGCTCTCGAAAATAAAATTACCGAAAGATTAGTTCATAGACGGGAAGCAAATAAAGATCCTATTTCCTTTTCGTTTTAGAACCTTGGAGCAGATCTAAGTTAAAATTACCTTCTAAAGGTCAAAAAAATTCAAGTAGAAGAAAACAAGGTATATTATTTTACATCTTTGGGATTGGGAGCAAATATTCCTTTTGGTATACCCATAAACAATCTTTCACCTTTGAATTTTTTCTAAAACCCATCGTTAAATAACTTTCAAAAAAATGAAAAAGATGATAATAAAAGGTTTCGAATTCTAACAATTTTAGAAGAAAGAAGAAACTTTTTCGCAAATTTAGACAAGAAAATACCTGGTTAATCCACATTTTTCTAACTGGAAGTCAAAAAATAAATGAAAGTAAAAAAATAAAAGATTTCATTTCGACAATCAATAAGAATAATCAGACTAAAAGTAAGGTAAGGTTCCACTCCGTGGGGAAGGGAAACCGGTCATCGACCTAGATCCCTTTTTCTCTATCATTTATCAGTGACAGACATGGGTGGATCCAGAATCACAAGTCCTTGAAGTCCTTCACGCTCTCTACCTTCTTCGTAGGGAGAGGCGAAGCTGAACTCACAATCTGCCAGTAGACAAAGCCCCCATGATACCGAGTGTAGAGTTTGAAGCACTGCCGGAAGACGAACCTCGTAAGCATAAAGCCTTGCTTGTGGAAAATCTTAGCTAGAGTCGCTAAGGTGATCCCGGAATTTAGGTGCCCTTACTCCGGGTATAAGAAAAATTATCTAAGAACATCCAAAACACCCATGTCTAGGGGGAGGGGGAAGCCCCAATATATTTGTTAGGCGAACATGGGAGTGTAATCGGGCTTCTTCAACCTAAACATTCGGCCAACAAAAGAGGGCATCCCACCTCCACACCTAGTAAGAGCCTCATTAAGCTAAAGGCATTAAATGTCGCATCTTCTGTGATGGCCGAGGGAAACATCAAGGAGAGGAGGGGAAACTCTTGATGCTAAGGCTATCTCCGCTAAGGGATCGAGGCCTATTCATGATTTGAGGGCCAAGAAACGGACTCTTGAGAAAAAGTGGGGCCTTTAGGAATCTCCTCAGGTGGTGATGAGTGATGGCGTCAAATGGTGCATAATGAGCCATCACACTATTAGAATGCCGATGATTTCTTAGAATTAGCTCATAGGAATCCGTCGATACAGACCCCCTTTATTCGGTATATAATACATAATAAACAAACTAAGTGAAACCAAAGAAGAAGGATTAAGGGAACTAACCGTAGAAGGATGAAGAGGTTGAAAAATTGAGAGAAAGCCGGAAAATTAGTTGGAAATCTCCTAAAGGTAGTAAGGAATATTACCGGAAATCGCCAAAAGCTTAGAGAGAGAAAATGCAAGGTGAAGTTCAAAAGAGAAAAGTTCTTCTTTTATAGGAGTGAAGGGGTGTAAAGTGCAATCATTGCAACTGGTATAAATTTCGAAGCATCACACCCAACTAAAGAGTCGCCTCATTCTAGGTACTCACTCCTCGGTAACCGTTAAACACACGTGCGTGCATCTCACCACTATCAGCCCTAAAGAGCCTCATTTTGACAGAGGGGGTGACTCTTGATAACAACCAAGTATAAGGCCTCGCTAGCGTTACCGTAATTACCAGCTGGACTGATTCCTCTCCTATAACAGACTTAAGCGCTTGGCGGAGGAGAAGCCACATCACAAGCTTTGCCCTACTCCTCGACCGTGCCACAAGTGACGTAAGCATCAATACTTTTGTACAGAAACCTGAATGACCCTTGGGCCAAATACTAAGAGGAGAGGAGGCCACGTCATCGACCTCACTCTTAGGCTTCGGCCGTGCTATATGCCAACACCTTCATCAGGCCGGACAGATACGGCAGGATGCTCATTGGGTGCGTGCTCCCACTGCTAGCGATAAGTCAACAGGAATTGCAGGTGAGCCCCACCTTTTCACTAAAACCCTATGTAAACCCCTTTCTCCACCATATCTCAATTACATAATCTCCGATGCCTACTTGTTACTCTCTTTCTCTATATTGAGACTAACTTGATCGTCAGAGTGCTAACGTCCGTTCTCTGACCAAGCTTTATTTTGCAAGAAATCAGAATAAGCCCTTAAGGATTGATGTTCGATTCACATCTTGTTTTGGACATCACAAGCTGATTGGGAGAGTGTGGAGGGATTCTACTGTTGATAGATGTTGTTGCCACGTAATTAAGAAGTGTTGATAATGATCAGATATAATTATATTGTAGGGTGAAATTACAGTCATCTACATATGACTATCTAGGAACCTTTAGTGAATCACGCAATGCCTTCGAGATTGTGTATGGCAGCCTGCTTGAATATAAGAAAAAATGTTTCTTTTATGGAGCATTATATCCTGAAGATCATGAGATATATGAAGATCAAGTGATCATGCTGGACGTAGTAATAATGAGCGGATATACTCTGGAGGGTTGGTTTGGATGGGAACTCTACCATGCAGTCTCTTATAGATGCATACTTGCTAAAGAGGTGCAAAAAGGTGAAATATGTTACTATGCTAAATTTATTTAGAACTTTGGCTCTAAAAACAAATGAAGGGGGGTTCACTTATTCAGCAAGTCAATTTTGAAAGAGTCACCACCTTATTTCATCAGAGGAATGATTTGAAGAACTAACATTAGATCAATTTTTCATTTCCATGAGTGAACTTCAAGTTGTTGACTTGGGTTATACTAGTATCGGATCATTGCCACCATCAATCTCCAATTTAATTTGCCTGAGAGCATTGCATCTTAATAATTGTAGCAACTTGAGTGAGCTTCCAGCTGACATAGCGTATCTCAATCATGTCGAAATACTTGACATTTCTCAAACTAGAATTTCTCACTGGCCAGGTTAAATAGGAACTATGGTTGGGCTATTGTGTCTGAGAGTTTCATTCATTAAAAACGTGGAGCATTACAGGCATGCTCAGGTTCCACCATAAAATGGTATTGGAGGCTCTCTTCTCTCAAGGAGTTATCTATTGTTATTGATGAAGAATATCAGATTCAGTGGAATGGCATCTTCATTGATGATAAATGGAATAATGTTGTTCATGGAATTACCAAGGAGTTGGCTACCTTGGAGGATTTAATCACTCTCCAAATCTACTTTCCAAGCGTGTTAGAAATTTAAAGTAGGATATAAAAGTAGAAATCAAAGAGAAATATATTAATATGAATGTCTACATTTTATTGAATAAATGCATATCTCAAACATATATAAAAGGTACCTATTTATAGGAATTAAATCAAACTGAAATGCTATAAACTTTCCTTAGTTGTAAGAATCATAACTAAACCTAAAGAATAGGTAAAACTAAACAAAATTAACAATAAGAAATAATAAAATCTGTAAATTTGAAGCACATATTTTCAACAGTGTGAAGTTCCTTTAAGATTTTATAGAAAACAACAAGTCATGGAAAAATGCAGATGGACAACAAGGAGAAAAGAATTTTAAGTCGTTCAAAATAGTTGTTGGTTCTTTTTGGAGGCATCATGAGATAGATATTAATGAACGAAAAAGCTAAACGCCATTTGAATTTTTTTACGTATAATGAGTCCTTAGTGAAGATGAATGTTGCAGCACAAATTCAAAGGTTCTCATGCAAGCCTGCAACTTTGAATTGATTGGCCCCAGAAAAATAACACATTTATCAACATTTGATCCCCAAAGGATGGAAGGGTTGAAAATTTACGCAATCAAAGACTGCAATGAAATTACAAGTGCTATTTATCATTTGCCAAGGTTTTCACATTGAAGTGGAACTCTTTCCGAGCTACTGGGGTTGATCAGTGCCCGATGCTTTAGAAGTTTCCTTTGACCTTGAACAATGCTGACAACCAGCAGTTGATCAAATGCTAGAATTCTTGGTGGAACAAGTTGAATTTGGAATCGGATGTTAAGAATCAATTCCAATGTTTCTGCCAGTTCATTCCACAAGTTGAGATTAGTGCTGAAGAAATCGAGTAAGAAGTCAAGAAGGTGCTCTGGTATGATTCATGTACTATATCATGCTTGTCATATATTGAGAATGAACTTTATAGTTTGATTTGCAAATTAGAAGTTTGGAGCAGGTTTCACTAGTTATCTGAATTAAAGAGTTATGGAGTTTTATAACTATTTGCGATTTTCTTTTTTTGTTGAACAGACAATGTTAAGGCCTATTAATTGGGTTTGCCTTAATCAGTTATACTGCACTTTATCGGGGACTCTGCCCCCCTTTTATGTTGCTTCATTTGTAATCAAATTTACTTTTCTTGATATGAATTCTATGCTCTTGAGATCAAAGATATGTTTCCCGTTGTTTTATGATCTCTTTAGTTTGACAAAATATAGGCAATGGCATTTATGACTTGTTTGGTTGGTAGAATGGAATAGAATAGAAAATGTATGTAAGAACATCAATTATGATGCATGATTCTGACATTAGAGGAAATAGCTCATCCTAATTTCCATCGAAATCATAGAATAGGTATTCCTCTTTGAAACGAAGGAATAGTTATTCTGTGATTCCCATGGAAACTAGGAACAACTATTCCTTTCGACGTCGGACTCATGTATCATATTTGATGTTTTTGCATTCATTTCTTATTCTATTCCATTCCGCCAACCAAATGAGACCTTATAGTTGTTTATCATGCAATTCCATTCTCGGTTACTTTAGAGAGATTAATAAAGTGGAGTGGGGCTGCCTTGCACCACACTATGTAATACCATTTTATGAGTGGACATGAATTATATTGATGTCATGAATCTTAAATATCGTGTAAATTTGACCATCAAATGAACTAGTTGAACCATTTGATGTTGCAATGCTAGTTTTCTCGAGCAATAATCTAGTGCAGAAAAAGAGGATCATCTGAAAGTAATTTCTTGCAGCTCTCTAGATTATGTGTAGTATCGTTACTAACGCTCATTGTGTGAGGCATCTTGATAGAATAGAGTGTTAGGGAAATAACCCCTACAGCGGAATGAAATATTTATTTGGAACAATATAATGACAACAAAATATTCCATTAATTAATCAAGAAATAACAATACAAAAGAAATGGAGAAAAATACTCAAAATCCAAACCCCAAATACACCACAAACTCACTCTTACAAATATATATACAAGATGTATATATAATTACTCTCACAAAAAATGAGATGATCTTAATGCCATAATCTCATGGATATTTATATATGAAATTTTAGCCTCTATTTAAATAGTAATTATTATAGTTTCACGCTAATAAATTTCAACATTAATGTGAATTAACACATGTTGAAAGATTTCGCATATATTCAAAACATGGCCAAACAGCTTGTTCACACTTAACAACTAATTATTGACATTGAAATTGAAAACATATTCACAAATCTCCACCTTGTTTTGAATTTCAATGAATAATTCTACCTTAGCCAAAATTTCTCTATCATGCAATCTCAATAGTCACAAACACCAATCAAGTTTAAGCAATGCTTAAACTTTCTGGTAGGAAGAGGTTTTGTCATCATGTCAGCTGGATTGTCTGTAGTACCAATTTTAGTAACACTAATATTTCCCTCGAAAATAATATCTTCAATAAAATGGTACTTGATGTCTATGTGCTTTGTTTTTTCATGAAACATCTGATCTTTCGTCAGACAAATCGCACTTTGACTATCACAATGAACAATAATCCTCTGCAAATTCGAGCTGAGTTCACCAACCAAACTGCGTAGCCAAATAGCTTCTTTGACAGCTTCAACCACCACCATAAATTCTGCTTTGGTAGTGGATAATGCAACTGTGGTCTGTAAAGTAGCTTTCCAACTAATAGCGCTGCTACCAAGGGTAAACACATAACCCGTAATGGATCTTCTTCTGTCAAGATCACCTGCATGATGTGAGTCAACATAGCCAACCACCATGTTCTTACTTTTCCCGAATTCCAAACAAGCGTTAGTAGTACCCCTTAAGTATCTCAAAATCCATTTCACAGCATACCAATGTTCTTTTCCTGGATTAGACATATATCTACTAACAACACTGACTCCATGCGAAATGTCAGGACGAGTGCAAACCATAGCATACATGATACTACAAACAGCGCTAGAGTAAGGAACATGTGACATATACTCAATATCCTTTTCGGATTGAGGACATAGAGCAGCAGAAAGTCGAAAATGAGCAACGAGTAGAGTACTTACAGGTTTGGCATTTTTCATGCCAAAAAGCTCTAACACTTTCTCAACAAAACTTCTTTGAGTCAAATAAAGCTTTCTTGCAGCTCTATCCCTCTAGATCTCTATGCCAAGAATTTTTTTAGCAACTCCCAAATCTTTCATTTCGAATTCATTGCTAAGATCTACTTTCAATCTATTGATATCAGACATATCCTTGGAAGCAATAAGCATATCATCAACATAAAGTAGAAAATAAACGAACGAGCCATTTGTAAGTTTTTAAAAATATACACAGCTATCATATTGGCTCCCTGAATAACCCTATCCAACCATAAAGGAATCAAACCGTTTATACCATTATCGAGGCGACTGCTTCAACCCATACAGTGACTTCTACAACAAACAAACATAGTCCTTTTTTACCTTCAATTTCAAAACCCTCAGGTTGCCTCATGTAGATTTTCTTCTCCAATTCTCTATGTAAGAAAGCAACCTTAACATCAAGTTGCTCCAACTACAAATCATGAATAGCAACTAAGGCAAGCAAAACACGAATAGAGCTATGTTTAACAATAGGAGAAAACACATCATTAAAATCAAATCCTTGTACCCGACTATATCCCTTGGCCACCAATCGTACCTTGTATCTAGCATCCTCGACTCCCGGAATGTCATCTTTCCTTTCGAAAACCCATTTGCGACCAACAATCTTCTTATCTTTAGGTGGTTTTACCAATTCCCACATTCTGTTCTTGTGCAGAGACTCTATCTCCTCTTGCATAGCAATTAGCCATTTTTCAGAATCATCTTGAGAAATGGCTTCTGAATACGTGGAAGATTCGCCAACTCTTTCTGTCTCTTGTGCAGCAATAAAGGCGTAAGTAACATAATCTGCAAACTTCACAAGCATTCTTCTTTCTCTATCAGGCCTGCTTTCAATAATAGGATGCTCCACCTATTCGACTCTAGAAGTTTCTTCAATTTCTATAGACTCGGATAATTGTTCTAAAATTTTCTCCTTTGTGGCGTCAAACGGAGCAAATGATTCCTCCACCTCGAACGGAACCTCCACCTGTTTATCAGAATTTTGTATTTCGGTGTCAGGTGTTACTGAGGACTCTTTTCTTGGATGTAAAATAGCGGATTCATCAAACACAACATTTTTGCTGATTACAGACTTTGGTGACTTGGGTTCTAGAAGCCAAACTTTATATCCCTTGACACCAATAGGATAGCCAAGAAAAATACCCTTTTTAGCTCTAAGCTCCAATTTTCCATCGTTGACATGGACATAAATGGGACACCCGAAAATTCTCAGATCAGAATAATTAGCAGGTTTGCCAGACCATAACTCTTCAGGAGTTTTACAATCAATTGAAGTACAGGGAGAGCGATTCACCAAATAAGCAGCTGCTGAAGCTGCTTCTGCCCAGAAGGTTTGTGATAAGCCAGAATTTGACAACATGCATCGAACTTTCTCCAACAAGGTTTTGTTCATCCGCTTGGCTACACCATTCTGCTGTAGCGTACCTGGAATTGTGAGATGTCTCGAGATGCCCATATTTTTACAAAACGTGTCAAATTCTTCATTACAAAACTCCAAGCTGTTATCTAGTTAAAGATGCTTGATCTTCCTGCCAGTCTGATTCTCCACGAAAGCTTCCCACTACTTGAAAATGGTAAAGACATCATTCTTATTTTCAAGAAATAAGTCCAAACCTTTCTTGAATAGTCATTAATAAAGGTAAGCATGTAGCGAGCTCCACCTTTAGAAGGAACACGTGCGCGGCTCCAAAGGTTTGAATGGATATAATCCAAAGTACCTTTTGTTCTATGAACACCACCACTGAAATTGACTCTTTTGTGTTTGTCGAAAATGCAATGCTCACAAAACTCAAGCTTGGAAGTACTTTGGCCGCAAAGTAGACCCCTTGCACTAAGCATAGACAAGCCTTTTTCACTCATATGGCCAAGCCTCATATGCCTTGGTAATGTCTGAATCTGACATGGAAGAAGAAATTGTAGCAACACCTGTGGCTGTTGATCCTTGTAGCACGTACAATCTTCCAACTTTTCTTGTTTTCATTACAACGAGGGAACTTTTCAAAACCTTCAAAACTCCACCTCCACCAGAAAATCTACAATTGTTGTCACCTAAAGCAGATAGTGAGATAAGGTTCTTCTTCATATCTAAAACATGTCGCACATCTGTCAAGGTCCTGACAACACCATCATGCATCTTAATTTTGATATTACCAATTCTAACAACTTTACAAGGATGATCGTTGCCCATCAACACAAATCCTCTATTTACTAGTTCATAAGAGGAGAACCAATCTCTGTGGAGATAAATATGGAATGAGCAAGCTGAATCCAAATTCATCATTGTCCAGATCTGGCACCATCGTCGGATACGGCATAGACTTTGTAGTCTAACTCATCTTCTACAACACTGGCTTCGGCGGGGCTATCGTTTTTATGACTCTTTTCTTTATTCTTTCGTTGGAGCTTGTAACATTCAGACTTAATGTGCCCTTTCTTCTTACAGTATTTGCATGTTAAATTACTGTGTCGAGATTTTGACTTTGATCTGGAATGATAACCATTGCTACTACTGGGATCTCGTGTATCAGATCTCCCTCGAACAATCAAACCTTTTACTGAACTGGTTCTTTCACCGGAAAGCTCTTTATCAATAAGATCTTTAAAATACAAACACTCTTTAACTTCCTCCACGGTCAAAGTGTTTTTGCTATAAATCAAAGTCTCTCGGAAATTCTTGAAAGAAGGAGGTAGAGACCACAACAACATAAGAGATTTATCTTCATCTTCATACTTAATATCCAAATTTTCTAGATCCAAAAGAATGAATCTGAAATCATCAAGATGTGACTTTAAGGATGTACCTTCTACCATATGAAGCATATGAAGATGATGCTTCACCAAAAGCTTACTGGTGAGGTTTTTAGACATATAGAGAGACTCGAGTTTCTCCCATAAACCTTTGGCAGTCTTCTCATGGATGACTTCACGAAGAACCTCGTTTGACAAGCATAACTGAATGGCAGCTAGTGCTTTTTCCTCCAAGTCTTGCTTTTTATTTTTTACCATCTTTTCGGGCAATACCTCCATCATCGCCTTGTATAATACATTCTGCATCAAAATTGCTTTCATCTTGACTTGCCATAAGGCAAAGCTAACAGAGCGATCAAATTTCCCAATATCAAATTTTGTTTTCGCCATAGTAAAATTTCAAAATAAATATTAATTGGCTCGAATACCAATTTATTAGAGAAATAACCCCGGCAGGGGAACGAAATATTTATTTGGAAGAATATAACGACAATAAAATATTCCACTAATTAATCGAGAAATAACAACACAAAAGAAATGGTGAAAAACATTCAAAATCCAAAACCCAAATACAACCCAAACTTACTCTTGCAAATATATATATACAAGATGTATATATAATTAATCTCACAAAAAATGGGATGATCTTAATGCCATAATCGCATGGCTATTTATATATGAAATTTTAGCCTCCATTTGAATAGTAATTATTATAGTTTCATACTAATAAAAATTTTAACATTAATGTGAATTAACGCATGTTGAAATTTTTCTCAACTATTCAAAAAATGGTTAATCAACTTGTTCACACTTAACAACTAATTATTGTACTTAACAACTAATTATTGAAATTGAAATTGAAAACATATTCACGTAGAGGGATACCCTTGAAGACAGACTTGAAGTTTTATCCATTGGAGAAGTGGATGCCTGAGGAATGAAGGACGGTTGTGGCCTGTTTCTCTTACCCACTTCAGCGGTTTTAGCTTTACCATTCATTATACAGGAAACACAAAGATTTTAAAAAAGATAACTGGGCCATATCACACCATCACTCTTCCCCACTATATGCCATATACACTTCCCTTCCAAATTTGGTACCAACCAGTAACCACTGCTTCCTCGAAGGGTGCCAATCGCTGTACTTGGAAAAATGCAAATGAGTCTGCCTGGAAATTTTAATTTTTTAGCAATTGCAATCAGCCCCAACAATAACTCAGAATTCCCATTGGAAACATTTAATACATTTTCTCAATAAGTACATCTTTTGACACATCATTCAACTGCTTATTCCCTGTTGGAAACCAGCTAATGCTTAAGGCAATACAAAATTTATTCCCTTCAAATACAGAAATTGAGTAATACCATAGATAATTAGGCATGTGCGATTGATTCCTATCATTCCTATGTTTCTTCGTTTCTGGTGTCTTAGTTTCAGCAATAGATGGTATGCTTTGAGAGATGTTTGAAGATTTGGCTTCTGGAATGTTGCTCTGCCTTTGTAATAAGAAAACAGAGAGCTTTTGTGTTTCTTTGTTATCACTGTATGAAATTGGAGCCTCAAACAACATATCATCTTGATCTAAACTCTGGATGACCTCCAATTCCCTTTTCATCGAACATGTTGTGTGCAACAGAAATATACACAGAATCTTCTCTAACTTCTTGTATCAGAGTCTTCCCTCTTTCATTCTCACTGGATCCAGGTAACGAGAATCCATATGTCGGTTTACCATTCTTCTTGCGTCTGTGCTCCATATTTCTTAAGCGTAAACACTGTCCCTTTTTCCATTCTTTATTGCCTTGGTCAGCCTCATTCCTTGCTTTGATTGCTTTTTGAATCATACTTCAGCAGCAGATATATCTATTGCATCAAGCCTTTAGTATCTAGTGTTTGGAACCTACATTTTCTTTCTCAAACTTTTCATCAAAGGGTTGGCGAGCAACTGTTTTTCGAGATTCTCTGTCTAAATACTCTCAAATTTCTTGGCAAAAGTTTTGAGATACATGAGCGAAATTGCATAGCCTGCTCTCGATTCTTCGCAAATCTCAGTCCACTGTTGTTGCTGCTCTTTTCGAAATTTACCCATTTGCCTTGCTGTTGTTCAATGTCAGCCATGGCCAGAGAAACAAACAATTTGTTAGGATCAAAACCTGAACTGGAGTACTACAAGTGAAAGAGAATGACTAGAGAGAATTCTGATTGTTGTTCGTTGATTAATACTATAACAATTAACAACCTGCCATATAGATTGCTACAGTCTCAGTACCCAACCTCACGGCTTTCAGAGATGGCAAGCTGAAATTTTTAAAGAACTGACTAGTATAATATGCACAAATTCATGTCCCAGCTTAACTTAGCTAGAAGATCAGTACTTAAGAATCTAAATATGGTTTCGGAACCCGCACTCATTAAATCATGGACAAATGTTGTATGAATTGTAACAAACAGTATTCAATGAACTCATCCACGAGAAAATGGAAACCACATAGACAATAGGAGCTGATACGGCACAAATTTCATGTCCTTTCCATCTAAAGTATGCACAAATTAATTCTTGGAATACAAAGCAATTGCAAATAAAATAAAAGTAAACGTTATTATCAGCTAAACAAATTGCCTGGACAATGAAGAGAAGAAGTCTATATCCAACTACATATATCCCTATGAACAAAACATGAATGCAATGAACTTTCATCCCAATCTAACAAATCCCACCATTCCTTCTCTGCTTTGATCTCCTTGATGGATTCTTTTAACCCTGAACCAGATCCCATATTCAGATTCTTCAACTTTGGACAGAAGTAGAAGCTTATGTTCTCCAAAGAAGGCCAAGTAGTTCCTCTCCAAATGCTAACCAAATTTGGCAGATAGCTCAGCCTCAACTTGTTCATCTTTGGAAGCACGGGATGATCAAATTTGACAGGTCTCTGCACAAAAATCACATTTTTTATGGCATGACAGTCTTCGACAACCAGCTCTTCCAAATTAGGGACAGACTGACACATTGAGGTCGTAAAAACAAACTCCAGCTGCCGACAAGTGTGCACACACAAGCACGTCAAACTAGCAAAACTTCCATGCTGCAATTGTTCCTTCCCGTTCCAAATTCCCTTCAACTTCTCCAGATAATGGAGGCTTAGGTGTTCTAAGAACGGTAATGCTAGTTCTTTACCATTTATGACGTATTCTATCACGGGGCATTCCCTAACTACACAGAATTCCAATCCTATGATGTTTCTAGCTCCGAACTGTGACAGACTACTGATCTTGAGGTGATGATCAAGGTAAAACGATGTTGTACGAGCTACTACCTGC